>OZ038482.1:71280110-71360110 GCA_964036315.1 Acanthosepion esculentum
TAGAGTAATTCATAAAGTTTTAAAATCTTATATTTCTGCATTACTGTGAACCCGTTAGGTGATACTGTTATTAAGTAAGAGCGATAACTCTAATAAATTTAAAGCCAAAGTTTCTATACTTAAATAAAACATTATATTACAGAGAATATTTTCCTAAATTTTTGAGATTACTGAATATTTAAAAATTATACAAATTATATTCTTCAATCATTTTTAAGATATAGCCACCGTAGAAAACTTTAGATAAAAATTCATCTATCAACAACCTATCTACATGTCGGCATCTTAAATAAACAGAGACCGACGTGCTAAAAAGTAAAAATATTTATTTCAATTCAGATTAATTATACTTTAAATCAGTTAATATTGCTCAGAGTTTCATAAAAGTACATTTTTTTAAAAATAATTTTTAATAAAAGGGAATTACATTGCGATAAACGAGGGTTAAAATTGGCACTGAAATCAGTTTTTAGCAAAAAGTCAATTTAAATTAGTTTTGAGAAAAGTATTTTGCTTATTGGCAATATTAAATTTAATCTATTAGCTTGAAACGAAGACTACAATAAAAGCTTTAAGAATGATTTTTTTCAGTTTTAAAAATGCACTTTAAACCTTATGTATCGTGAATCTGTAGAGGTACTTAAATAAATGGGATTTTGAGGTACTTTCCACAGCTAACGCAGATTGTGTTGAGAAATCATTGCAATTAAAATAAAGGCAATAGAAAGGGGGAGGGGGAGGTAGAAAGAGAGAGGGGAGGGAGAAAGAGAGAGGGGGAGGGAGAAAGAGAGAGGGGGAAAGAAAGAAATTGCGAAATAATAGTAATAATAATAGCCTTTTTCAAAACATTTATCTTGAGATAGAAATTGGTAGTATGTGTCATCTTAAAAATACCAAAGACAATCACACTACCTGTAATCAATGGAACACTGACAACAATATCGAAAGATGTAGACAAATATGTCACCCAATTTCCTGCCAGTCCCAAAACAACTGAATTACTAACAAACTACACTCATAGGTACGTCACACATCTTATGTACATTTCTCCCCAATAGATAAAGGAAGTTTTAAAACATATTATTTTAAGAATTGTTTTTCAATGGTTTCTTGGGTGTGTAAACTTGAATACAGAATACATAATTTTAACACTTCTGTATAAATTTTGAACACCTTTTTCCACCCACACAAAATAAAAGGCAACTCCTTTGTAAGCAATTTAGGCGTAGCAACTTGCTGTCTGTTAACGTCTTTGGTACAAAACAAAGCAAAGGAATAATAATAATAATAATAATAATAATAATAAAATTTTCAGTAACGACATAGGTATGGATTTCACATTAGATAAAAGAAACATTCAAGAAAGGGAGAATTACAGAAACACACTCAATAGATCTAGACTTTGTCACAAAGATTAGTGAACTAGAAGAAGTCTGTAGGTATTTCGGAATTAACGCAGAAAATGGAATACAGCATCCCCAAATGAAGGAGAAAGTACGAAAAGAATACTATAGGCATGTGCGTCTGGTATTGAATACCGAGCTGAATTCAAAAATAGGATATCAGCCATGATTGTAATATGTCATTGGTTGTCCCTGTGGTGCAATACAGTTACAACATCCTTAACTGGACCATAAATGACTTTAAGCGAATGGACGCCAAAACGAGAAAGTTTCACACTTGCTATCGCATGCCTCATCCCGAGGCTGATGTTGATCGACTGTATGTGCTCAGATCCGAAGGAGGCAGAGGATTAGTTCAACTGGAACCTTCTTACAAAACTATCGGCCTTCAAAGATACCTGGAAACTACAGAAAACTGGATGATGATCTGTGTCAAAGAAAATGAAAGAAGTGAGAAACTTTATTCAGTAATAAAGGAAGCCAACAAGTTCAAAATCTCAAAAATGTGGCAAATGAGGATATCAACAACTCCAGTTGTAGTTGGAGCCCTCGGATTGATTGGAAAAGATTCCAATAAACTCACTGAAGGGATTCCTGAGAGCCCATGCCTTAAATAAATACAAAAAATTGTACTCACAAGTACAGTCCACACCTTACGAAGGGCTTTATCTATGTAAAATATATGTGATCTTAGGGTTTTTTTTTCTTCAAAAAATGCTCATTTCTGACCTTAGTTCTCTGGTTGAAATCCGGAAAAAATGAGTATACATCAGAAATCAAATCAAATCAAATCAAATAATAATAATAATAATAATAATAATAATAATAATAATAATAATAATAATAATGTACAGTGTTAGCACCAACTGAATATAAAAATCGGCATGATAGAGTGAGCTAATATCTGCACTGGAAAATATGCACCTTTTACAGGAAGGAAACCGCAAGAAATCCAGACTCGGTTACAGAGATAAGACCGGTAACAATTTTATGGGACTTTACAATATACACAGAACAATCAATCAGATATCGTGATCAAAGACCACAAAAACAGAATATACTTTCTTATTGACTTAACAGACCCAGCAGATTGTAATATGTCATTGGAGATCTTCAAAAAACTACCAAAATACAACGATCTTAAAGTGTAAATCTAAAAAATCTGGCACATGAGGATACCAATAATTCCAGTTGTAGTTGAAGCCTTCGGATTGATTGGAAAAGGTTCCGGTAGACTCAATGAAGGCATTCCTGGTAGTCCATGCCTTAAAGAAATACAAAAAATTGTACTCACAAGTACAGCCCACACATTACGAAGAGTTTTATCTATGTAAAATATATGTGATGTTAGATTTTTCTGTTTTATTTTTTTACAAAAAATATGATCAGTGGAAGATGTCATGAAGCCATTTCCGACATCTCTGGTTTGGACCCAGAAGGAAATGTGTATACAACAGAACCCAAGGAAATAATAATGATAATAATAATAATAATAATAATAATAATAATAATAATAATAATAATAATAATAATAATAATAATAATAATAATAGTATTGATAAATTTTCTAAATAAACCTTTTAAGAAAACCTTTAATTACCTTAGGTCTCACGTGAAAGCCTCAGTAAATGATTATATCCACTAGTAAATCAAAATAAATAAATATCATATGTTTACCATGGCAAAGTTTAGATTTTTTTTTTGAAGACAATTCCATTTGAAATGCTCGCTCCGATAAATGGATTACAAAATGTTACAATTTTGTCGCCTGAAGTTCTAGGATGAAATATCATCAGGTTTCGACAAATTATTCGGACTAGAATCTTCATCTGTGTTATTTCGGTCAATGCATTCCAGCTGGCGGGGTTTTGCGGCCTTCTTCTAGTAGAAGTAGATAATCTGAAAACTGCTTTGCTTGATCAGTTGAAAGTACCTGATGCGCCATACGACTGAAGAAGAGTGTCGAGCCAACCAGTCGAAATAAATAAATATAGTTTTGTCTAGTTTGCAAAAAGCCAGCAGTTTTCTGTAACTCGTTCCAGACTGATTCACATCATCTTTCAGTGACTATTAGGTTTATAGACAGATAGACCGATTGCCAGCGATGAAGTGGGTGGGGGGGGGAGACACAGAGACGGTTAAATGTCAAAGACGGACAGAGAAATAGAGTGAGAGCCACAGAAAGAAAGATAGAAAAATAACTAGAAAAAAAGAGGGAGGGAGAGAAAAAATGAGTGAGAGAGAGTTACAGGGACGGGAAGTCAAAGACGGACGGAGAAATATATAGACAGAGATTGCACAGAGATAGAGATAAAAATATAGCTAGAGAGAGAGAGAGAGAGAGAGAGAGAGAGAGAGAGAGAGAGAGAGAGAGAGAGAGAAAGCGCGTAAGAGGAAGAGGGAGAGAGAAGGAAAAACAGAGAGAGAGAGAGAGAGAGAGAGAGAGAGTTTTTTTTTTACCTGACACGTCTGGTTCTTCACACCAGAAAAAGAGGCAAAACCCCCCAAAAGACTAAAACTTGACTATCAATCACATTCACATCCTTAACTTTATTGACTACTGTCAGAATTATTAGTTTTTGGTGAAGTGTTCCAGAAAATTCATTTGGCAGATTTTCTTGAATCTTTCCACTTACTTGCTTGTGATTTATTAACAGTGACCACATCCTTGAAGAATTGCGTCCTGCAGACACAGAAAATACCGTTTCTCTCTCTCTCTTTCCTTTCCTCTGGATTAAGAGGCGCTATGTATGTGTACTTCACATGTCATAAATCTCTCAACATTCCCAGCAGATTCCAATCAAAGATGACTCTACTTCTTTCGCAGATAAGGTAAGGTGTCAGCCTTTCGAGACTGTTCCGATCAGCGTCATTGTCGGCTTAAAGAACTAGACCAGGACGAAAGATAGAAATTCGGGTGAATGGCCGCAAGTACAGAAGAGACTTCATAGATTGTCCACTCATTAAAACTTCGTCTTTTCGTAGCAAAAGTAAATAAATAACTACAAAAAATAATTACACAAAATAACAAATAAGTAACCAAATAGATGAAAAAAGGAATAAATATACTAAATAATTAAAGAAAAAACTAAAGAAAAATGAATAATTAAAAAATAAATAAATAAAATTAATAAATAAATAAAAATAAAAACAATAATAAATAAGATAATCAATAAATAAAGATAGCAAATAAATAAATAAAAATAACAATAAAAATAAAAAATAGATTTAATAAATAATAAATAAATAACAAAAAATTAAAAATATTAAATATAATCAATAATTAAATGACAAAAATGGTAAATAATTAAAAAATACATAAAAATGAATGAATAAATAAAAAAATGTATAAATAAAAATAATAAATAAATAATATTAGACAATTACGAAAATAATTGCAATTTTCTTATTTTAAAAGTCTTGGGTATGACGATAAACTACATCCGGCAGCAAATCCTTTGATTGGGGGTTTTGAGGAGCGTGGAACCCCCTCTTAATTACTGTTGTTTCCAGGTTCACTCTGATCCGGGGTAGTAGCACCTGATATGGTCCTAGCTATAAGCAAATAATGAAAACATCATAAAAGTATAAAAAGATACATTTTGATAGTAAAAATTACCAGCAATACGTTTTTATATAAAAAATGAACCACAATACATATTTATAGTAAAATGACCAACAATACATTTTATCTGTAGTTTAAAAGTATACAATTGCGTTCCAAATATATTTAGCTGAATCCATAAAATTGTGTTCAAATTATTTAGATTTCGGCATTAAATATTCATATGCCGCTAAACAAAATCAATCAAACAAACAACATGAAAGAACTCTTTAATAACATTAATTCATATAATATCCTCAGTCAGTTATGTGCCATGCGTGATACACGCTTAGGCGATCATACATCTTTCGTCAGTCATGTATCGAAAGACATTTCTTTCTGCGGTATACCAGTTGCCATCCAAGGCTATAGAACTCAGTCTGTCCAAGGCTATAGAACTCGGTCTGTCCTGCTATTTACCCACAGCTGGCGAGAGAAGACGAGGATTCATACCTTAGGGTAATAGCACGTAATGGATTTGACTTTTTTTGACATCCCAAAAACTGAGGTATTCCTTGCAGATGAAATGATATTTGCCTTCTTTTGAGCAGAGGTGATGAGAGGTGATTCCAGTGCTTGTCTCTTTGTCTCTGGCTCAAAGTGATGAACCCAACACTCATCCTGGGTTCAGAAACATTCACGTAAACCATCTGGATGTGCCTCAAACAACGTCAGATTTTTCCGTGATGTGATCAGCGCTTTTGATCCTGTGTCAAAAGACCTGGCACAAACCGAGCAGAAACCTCCGTCATGACAAGTTCTCAATTCTCTCATGGTATATGCTAATAGCATTGGCAATTTGATTCACACTCAATCCCCTGTCATCCTTCACCATGTAATGAACACGATTAATGTTTTCATCCGTGGTGGCAGTTAGAGGATGTCCAGACGTTGGGCAATCTTCAAGACTCTTCCTTCCCTTCCTAAATTCAGCTGTCCATGAAGCTGAAGCTTCATACTCTAATGTAACAACCATGTCAGCATAAATGTCCTTGGAGGCTAAACCCATTTTCTGCGTGAACTTGATAATACCACAATACCATTTTTCTTTTCATTTTCAAGAGAAGTCGCTACTAGTTGTTTTAGAAGTCTTCTCTGAACAGTCAGATATCAGTTTACGACGACAGAAATGGCGCAGTTATTAGTAAGGAGAGTTAATATGCAATATTTCACAACTCTAGCATCACTCCTTCATAGTCAGCCCATGAAGCCGCAAACTCTGATGATTTCCATGACTGTTTTTTTTCTCTCAGTGAAGTTTTCTAAAGACGTTTTCTAGACAAGCAGTAAACAGTTTCGGAGAATTTATGTCTCCTTGTCTGACTCCTCGTTGAAATCAGAAGAGCTGGGAGTCTTTGTGAAACCTGACGTTGCGTATTTGTAGATGTGTTGAATAAGGTTGGGATACACTGGTTTAACTCTTTGTTCTATCAGTGTTTACATCTGGGATTTCCACCGAATCGAAAGCCTTGTTGTATTCCAGTGGGCTTTTGTATTCGGGTCATTCAATGAGTTAACTGACTGCATGTAGGTGATCGATATTGGAGAACCACTTTCTGAAACTTACTTGTTCTCTAGAAAACTTCATCTAGGGTAGGTGGGATTCCGTTAGCGATAACTTTTATAAACAGCTTGTATACTTTGTTCAGCACGCTAATTGGACGATAGTTGAACATGTTCTTCGGGTCTCCCTTCCCGTGTTAAAAGATTATGATCGCCTCGTTCTATTCATCAAGGATTTTGAGATAGACATTCATTGAAAAGATTCTCAAGTTTTTCGAAAATGATTTCACCTGTTGCTTGGATTAGATTTATTTTTATATTATCAGGTACATGTGTTTTTCTTATTTTCGATTGCTTGGCGATATGCTTGGTATCCCATGAATCGATAATTTGGAAGCTTTCGAACTAGTGTCGTAAGTCTCGGTTTTGAGGGTCTGGTTCTGGATCGGGACGATCTGACGAGTGAAGCTTTTCGTAGAATTCACGTGCTTGATCTACGCTTCGGTATCTGTCTGTTGTTAGTATTCCGCACTTTTCTAAAACTCCTGTGAATTGCTGTCCTCCTTGGTTGAGATTTTTCTCCGCCATACTGAAGACCCTGCCTTATTTGGTCACTTCTTGAATGGTCACTGTTATGTGTTTTCGGAGATTTGCTCTTTGCTTCTTTCAAATAATTTTATTCAGTTCTGCGGCTTCTAGCTTTTCTTGCGCTGTTCGTGGTGTTTTGAAATTTTTTAAACTTTTTTTTCCATGAGATTCTTTATTTCTTGAAAGAACTTACTGGTTTTCTTTGAAGTATCTAGCTACTGTTAAGCTGTTTCTTGCAATGCTGAGATGATGTTGATATTTATGGCATTGTTTTTTCACCTTGTCTTTCTTCGAAATCACAGTAACGATTTTTCAGTTGGAATCATTTAACTCAGATACCACCAAAATGGATACTTTTTTTTTTTCGAAGTGAAAGCAAAAAATTGCAAGGGGGTGCCATTTATTATAAAATTTAAAATCAAAAAATGATAAAATAAGAAATTTGGCTAAAAAATCATAAAACAAGATATTTGAATTCTTTAAATAAAAACATTCTTACTGGTTTTTAACATATCGAGAAAAAATCGAAACAATGCCTTAATAATGTAAGATGCAAATGTGGTGGTAGGCTACACACTAAAGCAGAAACTGATTGGTAGGACACACACTAAAGCGGCACCAACAAATCTATATTCAATATTTAGTTTTTAAAAAACCTTACTAGTAATTTTCCAATGTGGATTTGAAATTCACCCCGTTGTTATTCGTAACAAGATTTTTTTTATTCAATAAGTCTGGTTTGAGGAATATACAAATGCAAAGTTTAATCCTATTTTCGAATGCGAACCTTTAATTTTTTTTCCTTTTAGCAACTGTTTGATTATATTTTTTTATGGATGTTCAAAAAGGAAATAATTATGAATTACCGCTTTTGATAGACTATTCTTCCTACTCGGAAGAGTTATAGGATATATGATGATTAAATACTCTTAAATTCAGAATAATTTAAAAAAAGACCTCATTGGGTCAATTAAAAAAGTTATGCCGATAAGGTCAAATTGGCAGCTGATCTAAAAAAACGACCTACTAGAGCAAAGAATGCCTTGTTAATTTTAACTCCTCTAAAACAAAATGGTTCTTTATTAATCATCTAAGAGACCCCTTTTTGCCTTATATCAGCATGGCTGATGTTAACCTATAGGGGAGTGATTTGTTGCGTTTTGTCGGGTTAACATTCTTGGCTGACATGAAATGGAAAAGCTACATTAAATCCATTGCCAGGTCAGCTGCTAAGAAACTTGCTTCACTGTGTCGTACTAGACAATTTTTCTCTCCAGAATTTATCTTACATCCCTATAAGTCTACCATTCGTTCATGTTTAGACTATTACTGCAACATATGGGCCGGTGCTCCTGCTATATGTTTGAAGATTCTTGATAAAAGACAAAAAAGAATCAGCAATGTTATTGATCCTGGTCAGTCGTCTCGACTTTAGCCACTTTCCCACCGCCGTAAAGTTGCTTCTATAAATACTTTCATGGTAATTGTTTAAATTAATTCTTCGCTATGGTGCCTAAACTTTATGAATTTAAGTGCAGTGCTAGATTGAATTGGCTAGGTGTAAACGTAAGTTCTATGCTAACAGTTTATTTTCCTGCGCTTGTTGAACTCTCATCCGGTTCCATGTTTTCTGGCCAACTTTGATTTTCAAAAATTTGAATGCAATGTCAATCGTTATTTACTGCCTTTCTGATTACTCTGTCGTTGTTTTCGTTCCTTAATAATGTTTGTTTTCTAATTCTTTCATACACCCAGTAACCCCTTGTGCATTAGTGGCTTTACTGCCTTGCTTGGAGTAAATTCGATTAAAATAATAAAAAATAAATTTAAATTATTTAAGATATGTTTTTCGCTTTCCTTTTCTTTTTGTTGTTCTTTTTTGGACGTCCGTGGTGGTAGTTAATCTTAATAGTGCAACTTCTTCCCCGTGGAACCGTCAAAGTCGAGAGGTTTTGTAAGGAAATCGACAAGTCTGTAACATTTACATCCAACATTGGTCAATTGAAAAGGATTCGTTCTTCTCTGTGACAACGTCAAACTGCATGTTGCAGAAATAACTTCAGAGATTGTGTGAACTGGGCTACGAAACCAAAGCTTTCTCCGACCAATTATTCAGATGAGTCAACAGTTTTCCTTCAGTAACCAAGTAAGAGTTCAGAATGCATTCAAAGAATTCACCGGTTGAAGGATTCCTTAATAAAAATATGTGTTTATTGTTGGCAACAATGTGTAAAGTCTCATGGTTCTTATTTCGATTAATAAATTTTGTTCCAATCTGAGACAGACTGCTTTAGATTTGATGTTTAAATCCGCAATTTCTTTTGCACCGATAGAATAAAAAATAAATAAAAAATAATAATAATAAAATAGAAATAAAAACAAGTATTAAATAAAAATTAAATAAATAATAAATAATAGAAAGAAATAAAAATAAATCAATAAAACGAAACGTTGTGCGGAAATGTATTCGCTAGAGAAGTTTAGATTTTTTTCTTTTTGGTTTAAGAATCCGTTGCGAAATGAATGAATAAGCGGATTTTGAATGGGTTCAGAGTTCAATGAGAGTGTAATATGATATCATGTGAAACAAAGAGAACAGAGTAATAGGCGTAGATGTTGGCACGTTGAGCGAAAAAAAAAACCCCAAAAAAGCAAATGGAAAAGAAAAAAGAAAAGGGAAGAATAAAGAAAAGTACAAGTAAAAAAGAAAACGAGAAAAGGAAAGAGTAAGGAAAGGGAATAAAATAAGAAAAAGGAAAGGAAAGTAATTAAAAAAGGAAAAAAAAGGAAAGCATAAATAAAAAGGAAAGGAAAAAATTAAAAAAAGGAAAATAAGAAAATGAAAAGGAAAAAAGAAAACGAAAGAAAGGGAAAAGGAAAGGAGAAAAGGAAAGAAAAGAAAAGGAAAGAAAAAAGAAAAAGAAAGAGAAAGGAAAATAAAAAGAGAAAAATATCGATCTCATGAATATTCTGATCAGGACCAATACAAAATTTGCAAGCTAGATATTAGTATAGGTTGTCTGCTTCGTTAACACCAATCACCGCGCACGCACACACGCGCACACACGCGCACACACGCACGAACGCACACACACACACACACACACATATGTATAAATACACACACATGTACACATCTTCTATGTGCCGTGTCCCTTCAGGACGTAGGTGATCATAGCTCTCCACTCTCTAGATTTCTTTGCAGCTCTTAATAAGGTTCATACACACACACACACGTGCGCGCACACACATATATATATATTCATGGATCATAATTCAGCATTATATATATATATATATATATATATATATATATATATATATATATATATATATATATATATATATATCATAATGAAAAATAGGAAACGTTTATAAGTTTAACATGTTATGTTTTTATTTAAGTTTCATCAGAAAATGACATATGGAGTAAAAATTAAAATTTGGGTATGCTTTTCATTGATTAAGCAGACTTTACGTGTAACTGTCCCGTCAAGCGATGTTCGTGCGTATAATTCATGCGTGTGTGTGTATCACAATTCTAGTTGCTCTCTGCGGGATTCGTTTGATAATGTGCGTTGTAGGTAGCTTCTTTAAGCATGGATTTTATAAAAGTTGGTCATATAATAAAGTGTGTTTATAGATGATAAAATATTTATCAGGACTCTCTCTAAGTATTTCCTACGCAATAAATTATGCTTTTTTCTAATTACGATGACATTTATAAAATCGAAGTTATGATCTGTTTTGTTTCTGGGTGTTACGAACGAGCTTAAAGGGTTGCCCGAACTTAGGACTCTCTTATGTTGGTAGATGCGGGCTTTTAGATTTCTAGATGTTACGCCTATTTAGCTTTTCCTACATTGAAGACATTTTATATCACAAATCCCGGCATCTGATGTGGTGTTGGATTTACTTTTCTTTCTAACTATATCACTGATTGTCTTGGAGGTGGTGGTAAAAATCTTAGTATTTGAGATAACTAGTTTGTTTTCAGATTTTGTTGATAGTGTTGGAGGGTTTGGATTACGAATTTTATGTTTTTGTTGTCGGAGGTGCCTACTTTTTTAACTTGTGAATTATGCTCGTTTTCTAGCGTTGGGGATAAAATGATGCGAGTAGTGAAGAAGCATAAATGTTTTGCAATGTATTTCTCCTCTTCATCTAGGTACTCTGGACTACATATTCTAAGCACTTTCAGGTAAAAACCCATGATTAATTCCGATTTTATTTTGTTGGCTGTGGTGGAAATGGAAATAGATAAAATCATTTATGTTTAGGGGTTTGCGGTAAAATATAATGAGGATCAAATATGGATTAGAAAACGACAAAATGATACTATTTCTTCCTTATCCTATCATATATATATATATATATATATAAATTAAAACTACTACATTACCCACTAAAACTATCCGCAGTATATTAAACAATACCAGCAGACAGCATATTACATCCGATGCTTGCGTCTATCAGGTGCCATGTAGAGACTGCAACTTGAGTTATGTAGGCGAGACAGGGAGATCATTGAAATCTCGCATTTCCGAACATAAACGAGATATTCGCCTCGGTAATCTAAGTAGTGCTTTGTTTGTACACATAGCCAAATCTGATCACAATTTTGATTTCGACTCTGTGAAGATTTTAAAATATATCCACAATAAAAACCTTAGGCAGATTTACGAGGCTGGCATGATAGCCACCTCACACACAATAAATACCCGACAAGGTTTCTTTAATATATCAAGTTTTCTAGCAAGATTAATGCTTGACAAACGTACCGATAAGCTATAATTTTAAATAGGTCCCCCCCACTTTCCACTTAGGATAAAATCTCTTCCTTGGGAGCAGGTTTTCGTAGCGCCGCCCACGTGACGCCAGCGTATCCGACTCCAAGAAAGAATACTCTGACTCTAGAATTTCAGTTTTTCTGTTTCTGACCAGTCCTGTATATATCGTCTCTTCATCTAACTTAAATCTAATATAAATATGTCTCCATTAACCATGTCCTGAAGAAGGTCTATTTGACCGAAACGTCTGACGTCGACAGAATAACAAAAACAAAAACAAAATAAAAACAGTAAACTCACATATTCGGATTTTGCTTTGTCTTTTCCACATTTTCATCATACAGTCGGATCTACATCCACACATTTGCTTACATATATATATATATATATATATATATATATATATATATATATATATATATGTATGCAGGTATGCAGTGAAATAGGAAAGAACACGTTAGTTAGATAATCCGGTGTTCCTTAATATTTAGCTTTATTTTCAAAAGGACAGTGCTCCATACAGAAGTAGAGCTTATATTATAATAATATTTTTAGTTTTTAAAAATATGATTCCTCCGCTACATAAGAGTTCTCATGTTTCAAAAGCGTTCCCAAATTGGGTTCCCAAATTCTCGCTTGACAAGGAAGCGGGTCCAGACGCCTTAACTCTTCATAACTTAAAAAATTATGTTAGGGGTCTCGGCTCTCGCTTTTGAAACATGAGAACTCTTATGTAGCGGAGGAATCATATTTTTAAAAACTAAAAATATTATTATATTATATATATATATATATATATATATATATATACATGTTTAGCTTATATTGATATACGCGGGTGCGTGTGTGCATGCGTGTGTGCATGCGTGTGTGCATGCGTGTGTGCATGTGCGTTTAAGAGATAGAGAGGGGAAAGAAATAGATTTATGCTAAATGTCTATATTTGCATATATACTTTTACTAATCTTTAACGTTGTCTTTAGAGTGGATATCCCCATTTGTATGTTTTTATTTTTACATTAATGTCCACCGTCCTAGAGAACAGAAAGTGTTCTAAACAAAATTTTCCCTTCAGCCTGAATAACCACCTTTTAGCTAGGCGTTCTACTACGGAGCTCTCTGCAACATAGCTAAGATTCAATTACTCCTTTTATGAAATGTACATGAAATAATATCGGATTAAAATCCATTTATTACTTCAAATTACTATTTACGTTTCGGATACGAAAATAGAAGTTAGCAGATATCGATATCAAATGTCCCAACGGAGATTCTAATTATTATTATTATTATTTTTTTATTTTTTGTGTTTTCCTTATTTTTCATTTAAATGTAACTTAATTGAATATTATTTTTATTTATAATTCTTGATAATTTACTATTTTTTATAGACATTTTTATCGATTAACTTGTAGAATTTTGTGCCTATATGGTCTTTATTTCATTATTTCAACAATGAAATAAAAGCGTGTGTGTGAATAAAATAATCATACCCCATCTCCCCTCTCGCTTGTAACCATCCATCCCAATAAAATAAACTTTTTTCAGCGCTAAAGCTGAATTAGTAAAATAAAGCTTCCACTAGAGTTGTTACTATATTACAAAGGGGTTAAACGAATATATATTTTGCCTTCTTTTGATTTCATAATGTTTTCCATTTTGTATTCTAATTCATTTCCTTTTCTTTATTTTCATTAAATATTTTGATACTGCTGGAATTTTGTTTGAAAGTCTCTTGCTCACAGATATAGGGATTTGTTTGAATATTTATTAATGTACATGGGTGTTATTTTGTTTAGAATACAAGCTGGAAAACAATATAGTCAACATTCAGATATCTAGGAAGGGTAAAATTACCCTTCCGAGATATCATGCTGTATAGAAATAATAAAGAACTTCAGTTTGAGGTTTACAGAAAATCTACCAACAGGAATTACCTCATTAATTTTTATTCCCACCACTGTAATGAGATTAAATCTGGAATGATTATAAGATTCTGTTAAAGAGCGCTAATAATCTGCAGTCTCCATTACTTAATCAAAGAAGAAAAATATATAGAAAACACTTTCAATAACCTCCAGTATCCTTATTATTGCATCCACAATGCTAAGAGAAAGGCAAACAAAATATATAACCGGAAAAAAAGATAACAAAAATAACAATGAGAATAAACTAGATAAAAACAGACAGATAATACTTACTTACTAACTCCGTAACATCCATTTATCAAAGAACAATTTTTACAATCAAAACAAGATCAAAATAATTACAACCACATCCCAAACTATTATGGATATGATCAGAACCAAAAATACTCATAACAATAATAATTCTGAAGTCGGTATATATAAAATAAATTGCAGGTATATATAAAATAGAACTGCCACTCACAATACAACGGGGAAACTTGCAGAAATTTTAAAAATTGTATCTATGAATACAAAAGGGATCTTATAAAGAACAACTTATCAAATGCATTAGTTATACATAGAAATAAATTCAACCACAACTTTAATAAAAAGAAGTCATACTTATTAAAAGAGAAAGTAACTTACTTAGACGAAACATTCCTGAGAGTGCCGCTATCAAATCTTATCAAAGTATAAATTTGCGCCCCGGATTTTAAAAAAATATCCCCATTCCTGAAAGAATTACTACTTTACCAAGCCAATATACATAACTATAAAAATGTTAAAAATTCAAAAGGATACGATTAAACTCATAACCTCGTTATTTAAAATATATAACACATAAACTAATCTCAAACTAAAACAATCATTTACTAATTTGAATAAAAAAATTCAACAACATGATTTACTCATTTTCATTTATTAGACATTGAATTCTGTCACTTGGTGTCCTCCATAGCTTGCCTAGACTTTTCGGCTAACCTGATGAATATTTATGAGCGTTCTTAAATTTAAAAATTAAAAAAAAATTAACATTTTGCTCCTATATATAAATACTTGTTGCAAAATAAAATCCTTGCATTTGTCTTGATAAAGTCCATCAGAGGACGAAACACGTCGGCCAAGATAAGTTTTCTTTTTGTCTTCATTCCTATTGTCCTTTTATAGATATACTCTATATGAAATTTTACACACACACACACACACACACACACACATCTATATAGATATAGAGAAAAGAGAGATTTAAGTAGATTGGAATTCTACACTCAGAGAAAAGTGCTTGTATATAATTTCTGTTGCTCTATAGAAAACCTACGCCATTCAGAAGATTGGCGCAACACGATCTTTCTATCTTTCCCATAGAACGCGGACTAAGCTAAACTTAGTAAATATCAATAGAACATATCATTTTATTAATTTAAATATTACTAGTACTTGGGTGCCTACTTTTGAGCGATGGCAGTGTGTTCGATTCTCAATAATATCTATTTATTTCAAGATGACGTAATCATTTATAATTGAAACTCTTCGCAATTTGCTTCAGCGTTTACATTTACGGCCTACAAATATCTTGTTTTGTAAAACTTGGATAAGAAGCAATTATTGTCACGGCTACTATGATCACATCCATACAATGTTAGTCTTTTCTTTTGCATGTGTGTGTGTGTACGCGAATGTGTGCGTGCGTTATTTGCAAACGCCAATTAAAATGTCGTTTATTGGATGAAAAGGAAAAAGCAATAATACACTTTCCCTGTGAAAGAAAGAGAAATTACTCGAGGAGAAATTATCTAGAGAAACCGCTAAAAAGAAAAAATAAAGTCGGTCGGACTCCTTGAAAAAGCAGCATCAGCACTGAATTGGCGAAAGCGAAATAGGTTTTTCGTTTGCCTTGTTCGAAGCGATTCGATAGACGGGGCACGGTCATTGCTTGTAAGACTTGAAAAAAACTGTAATGCGTTCCAGTTGACGAATAGGCCGATGGCGTGACAGCTAGCGCCTTTGTTGTCTGGGCGACTGAACCAGACTTGTGTCTTGCTCCTCGGTACGTTGAACATTTAACGATTTTTGCGTTTGATCTCTGCTTGGCCTACGGGCAGTTCAGAGGGTGGGTCGAAGGAGGAGATCAAGCGAAATATGTCGGACCGACTTTGGTCGACGAAAGGTTTTCAGTTTCTCGCCAGAAAGAGGAAGTTTGCTGAAATGGGATTGTACTAAAGAGGAAGAAGAAGGAGGGAAGAGTAAATGAAGAGGATGTGGAAACAAGGAGGGCGAGGGAGAATACATTCGAATGTCAGAAGACTAAATGGCATTGCCGATGGCCAGAAGGACGAAAGGAAGGAAAAGAACCGGGCGTTTTAGGCAGGAGAAATGGATGGCAAAATAAATAAATCAATGAATGAATGAAAATAAAAGATAAACTATAACACAAAATAGTTCATTAGAAACGAGGATTCGTAGAAAATGAGGCCAGCAAGTAGAACACTCCAAATGAATTCTTCGTGTTGTGTATGCTCGGTGAACGATTGTTTGTAGAGTCATACAACGTGATTAATTGGAATTTTAGAAGAACTCAATAGAACACCTAAAAAATGATGCCCTCTGTCCTGTCTGAGATATAAAAAACAATAGATATGAGACGATTAGTGTTTTGAACTAAAATATTTCCATTATTCCATTAAATAAACCATATGGAAAATAATTTAAATCCGAATCAATTTTTAATGTTTGTATACAGGGCCGGTGCTAGGGTCTCGTGCCCCCACCATTTATAATCCTCCCGAATGATACGCCCTCCCCCCCAACTCTACTGCATTTCAATTTTTATAAGGTAGTATTTATATAAAATACAAATTTTATTGTAACCTAATTATTTACAATAATGGGTCATATGCAATATAGGTGAACAATTCAACGAGAAAAACTGAAAATAAATACAATATATCTAAATACAAATTAGAGACATGTCATAATAGAAAATTCCATTTTAAATAAATCAGCAAAGTTTTGCAGCAATTTTTAACATCAACTTGAGATTTTTATTGTTAAAAAAATGAATAACTTTAACACATTCAACATTATGGATAAAAAAAATAGTAAATTTTATATAGCGTTTTTCGAGCAAAACAAATTCACGGATTTGGACAAAAAAACAGAATGACGTCAACATTCGCGAAAACTTCTCATACATATATTTCTTATAGATATTTACTCTTATATGTATTCTTATATCAAATATTCTTATATAACCAGTCTAGAAGGACAATTCTGAATTCAAAACCCGAGGAAGTCTATTTGGGGACCTCGTAACGACCTAGGTGCACCAGTTTTCTATATTTAGTTCTTATGAAAAGTGGACGATTCTGCGTAACCCTTCGGCATTATTACAAACTCATATGCGCGGGATAAACTGGCTCTTCAGTTCTACGAGCTGAATTCATTATATATATATATATATATATATATACATATGTTTGTGTGTGCGCGTATATATATATATATATATATATATGTGTGTGTGTGTGTATATATATATATATATGTGTGTATATATATATATATGTGTATATATATATATATATATATATATATATATATATATATATATATATATATATATATATATATATATATATATATATATATATACTAATAAGTTTGATCAAAAAGAACCAACAATGTATGTCTGTTAAATTATTTATTGTATTTTTCAAATCTTAAGATAAGATGTTAGTTTTTGGTGCTCGAATTTGTTAACAGTAGTCTATACTATGAGTCGTGCTACGGTGAGGGATAATGTCTACATTTATTAGTATATACTAAATAGCTCTGTTTTATTACATCGAGCAATGTTTTATTAACAGCAGCACTGTGTATATGCGATATATATATATATATATATATATATATATATATATATATATATATATATATATATAAAGTGTTATTTGTCTATTTTTCATTAGTGAATTCAATTGTATGTTGAATTTATTTATGAGATCGAGATTTCTTATCGTGCGGAAATATTAGTGTCATCTATACAGCGAAGGTTTTTGGTGGGTAAGTTATTTTGAAATCCTCTGAGTTCTCCTGTTTGTATGGCATGGTGCAGAATCCTGTTGCCAGACATAGGGTCTTCCGGTAGCCACCCTCTTGACCCAGGCCAGGACTAACTCCTCAAGGCACTTGATGTAGGCTTCTGTGCAGGTTCTGAGGTCCTCACCAACAAATTCGTGAATTCTTTTCTTATCAAAACGATCAGAGTGAGTTTCCCGAAATGCCGTACTTCCGTAATCGCCATTAGACTCATGCAACTCTTTCCGAACCCTTTGCACTCTTCTCAGATTGACACCGAAGCACTCTGAAATGTTCGTATTGGAGCTTCTGGTGCGAATGCCAAGTAGTACAGCATGCTGCTTCCAAATTTCTGAAGGAGCGAATTGCGTCATGGCGCTCTTTTTCTCACAGATGGTGCCCAACTGACCTTACTGTGTAGCCGACAAAATGAGCGAAATTAAAAATATAAAATGGCGATAATTTGTGTATCGCACCCTATATATATATATACATACATACATATATACATATATATATAAATACATATATATATATATATATAAACTGATTTAAAAATATGGTTCCATCGCTACACAGGAATTACCATGTTTCAAAAACAGAAACTAACAACTTCAAATTCAATTATATAATTAATTTAAAAGCACTAGTTCTGTTTCATTTTCAAGCGAATTTTGGAATCCAAATTTGAAACAGAACTAGTGCTTTTAATTTAATTATATAATTGAATTTTAAGTTGTTAGTTTCTGTTTTTGAAACATGGTAATTCCTGTGTAGCGATAGAACCATATTTTTTAATCAGTTAATTTATAATATTTATGCTCTGTAAATTTACACTGAGCACTGTTTTGTAAAAATAAAAATATCAATAAGAACACCAGATCTTACTATTCTTTCTTTTTTTACTAGTAATTATTTTATTAGTAATTGTTTTCTTCTTTCCGAACAAGATAACAATGGTTGGGCTGCAGTGAGTGTGTAAAATGTACCATGCATAATTTCAACCATCATTGGTCATTTTGATGAACATGAATTTATATGTGAACGTTTTGTAATTCAAGAGAAATTTAGTGTAATTTTTTTTTCCTCATGACCTTTAAAATTTCGAACGTTATAAATTGAATTAATGTGTTTCAGCGTTCTGTTATGTAATCTGCAGGCCGAATACAAAAATATGTAATACCTTCTGCGACATTTTGGAAATTGAAACTACGCCATACGCACATGCGCGTGGAGCAAACATACATGGAGAGAGAGGGAAAGAGAGAGACAGACTGGCAAAAAGGGGAGGAGAGAGAAAGAGTGCGTGTTTTCTGAATAATGAAATCTCTGAAAATTTTCATTAAATGATATTTTTTAACGAACTGGTGAAGAAAATAATTTAAGAACAAGAAGAGTCATTTGTAAATACGGGAACGCCCTCCCCGGTATCTGTCGAAGGAGCTCTTGCGTTAATGTATTGTATGCTTGGCTTATAATGTTTGAATGGCGACCTGTAAGTGGCAACAGGTCCGTTTATGAGCCTAACCATTGTATTGTCGATATTCGAAAAGGACAACTGCCTTTTGTCGTATAAACGTCAAATATGCATAGAATTTCCTGAACAGAGGTTACAGACCGAAGATATTGCATAAAGAGAGAAAATCGATACAAAAGGAATATATATATGTGTGTGTGTGTGTGTGTGTGTGTGTGTGTGTGTGTGTGTGTGCGTGTATATATATATATATATATATATATATATATATATATATATATATATATATATATGTATATATATATAATTTAAGATAGGTCTACAAAGAATGAAAAGATTTTATATCAAAACATACTCTTTGTATCCATTATACATTTACTGTGGCAATCTAAAAATCAGTCAACATATCTGTTTCCTTTTGAAATGAATTTTTTGCTGCTGCGGGCATGTACACATTCAATCCTTTAAAGTGCGTTTACACACACGGATATATATATATATATATATATATATATATATATATATATATATATATATATATATATTTATATATATATATATATATAAATAAAAATCTATATATATATATATATATATATATATATGTATGTATATATATACATACATACATACATACATACATACATACATACATACATATATATATATTAAAATAATAGGAAAGAACAATTAAATTTATAGTTCAGAGTTCTTAACATTTATTTTTATTTTTAAAAAGCAGTGCTCGGTACAACCGTAGAGCATAATATTATAATTGTTTTTTTTTGTTTTTTTTAATAAATTTGTAATTAATATATTTTTTAAATCTGACATCCAGTCCTGGGTATGACGATAAACTACATCCGGCACCAAGACCTCCGATTGGGAGATTGGTGGTTTTGGGGAGCGTGTTACGTCCTCTTAATTGCTGTTGTTCCAAGGACCATCCTGATTCGAGGTGGTAGCACATGATAAGGTCTCAGTAATGGGCAAAGAGTGAACCCCCAAACAAAAGCAAAGCACTATGAAAGCATAAAAATACATTTTTATAGCAAACTTACTGGCAATATATTTTTATATAAAATATTACCAACAATACATATTTATAGTAAAATTACCAACAATATATTTTATCTGTAGTTGAAGGCAAAATATATTTAGTTGAAGCAATAAAACTTGTGTTCAAAATATTTAAATTTCGGCATTAAATAACCCATAGAGATTGATATGCAACTAAACAAAATCAACCAACAATATAACATCATTCCTTATTAGTACAAATGTACATTTAGTGGGTACGACGTTTATAGTAATAAGAAATTATGTCGGGGTTAAAAAAGAAAAAATCCAGTGTTTCATATGTCCGAACGCTTTCGGCTGTACTTTTAGCCATGATCAAGGATGAATTTTCTTTTTAGATTTAATTAAATGTATGGATAGTTTTATGTATGTATCTAGAGTTATGGGAACATTTGCCACATATTCGTTGATAATACAAATCTAATAGCCTCATCGACATGAAAAAATGCTAAAAATAATGGAAGCATTATTAATAAAAAGCAAAAAGTCAATACTCAATAATATCAATAATGAACACGACCAAAATGTGCTGACCGTGTTTGGAAAATAAAACATTTCTATAATTTGTTATTCCATCTCTTCTAAATGTTGCCTCATCAGTAAACAAGACTGGAGAAACATATAACGGATCAACTGTTTGTGCAATAAGCCATCGGCAAAAATTCTCCAGTGGTGAGTGATCATAGGGCGAAAGACCGTGCACACATTGCAAATGATACGGATACAGGAGCTGCTCTTGAAGTACGCTCCATTGTGTTCTTCGTGATCAGGCGTACGTGCGGACCTTGATCTTCCTAGATCCATAGCCTTTTGGTGCCATTGATCCCGTTTCAGCAACGCGACGATAAACAGCAGCAAAGGTTGGATGACTTCCGTCTGGAAACGCAATCTGATACAGCCGTGCAGCCTCGCGTCAATTACCATTCGCGCAGCCGTATGTAAAATTCATATCTGCCTGCTCACGGTATAAATATCCTGCCATTGATAAGCGGAACTTAGTCTTCGTGGCAACACAGCGCCATCTACAGTAAACTTTCTTTAAACTTAATAAGTCAAAATAAAGGATTTGTGGACATATATTTATATGGGCTTTTATACTTGTTTTGGTGTGAGGAACCCATCCTAAAGTTTGTAAAAGTATTTTTGAAACACCCTGTATAGATGAGATAACGATATATAAATTGTTATATATTAATAACAATATTGGGAAGAAATGTATGACAAAGTGTTATGGGATCTTACCTGTAACGACATATGAACTCTTCCTGACACTATAAAGACTGCGCCTCTCAAGAGAGACGATAGAACGCATGTGTAACGAGTCGCGACAATAGTAGTTCACTCTAAACCAGACTGACAGTCATACTAACACTTTCAACTTCTTGTATTATTATTATTCTGTTTAATATATCTTTGTTATTCCTACTCTTGTGTTCGTGTTGTTCTTCCTTGGTCCTAACCTTGGACCATAACAGTGGTGCGAGGATATTGGACCATAACACAAAGTGAAAAACGTTTTTGTGCGACGCGTTTTGAGAGTGCGTTGATTGCAAGGTCATGGACAGTAAATTTGCGTCCTGGCTCTTACAACATTTCACCATTCCTGGCAGATCTTCTATTATCACAGTGCGGGATATCTAATAACAAAAGTGATGGAAAGAAAAAGAATCTAACTGAAATCAGCTAGATATATCCCTCATTTGTGCGCATGTATAATTTCACCAACATAAAAAATTTAATCCGATGAAGTCGTAAATGAGGAAACGCGTTACACGAAACGTTTTTACACTTTGTCATACATTTTCCTCACACACACACACACACACACACACACACACACACACACACACACACACATATATATATTAGGCAAATGAATCACTAAGTGGAAAAATTCTGTGTAACGCGTTTCAACCTTTCTTGAAGTACTTCGTCAAACTAATCACTAAAGTAATTTTTTTTTTTTTGCTGATGGAACTATAATTGTGTAGGAAAGGGAGGGTGAGCTATAAAAACGCAAAGGCCAGCCATAATTCTACACCAATAGGAAGCGCTGAAGATACTGGAACTCTGAAATTTTAGATATATAAATTTAATTTTTTAGCTGTGTCTGGGCATATAGTCTAGATAATTCTATTCAGTTTCCCGGTACTTTTGTTTTTATCACTTTTATTATAAATTATCCGACATTGTAATAATAGAAGATCTACCTAGAAAGGTGAAATATTGTAAGAAATTTACGGCGGGTGATCAGTTCTCAACATGGTATCTATGTTGATGACACAATCCTTTTTTCCTGTCTCGATAGTAATCTAACAAGGTTCGACAAGGTCAAATTTGCGGCTCATCTCAAAAATGACATACAGACTATTGTCAACTGGCACAAGGAATGGCATATTAATTTTAACGCCTCCAAAACAAAACTTCTCTCTATTAATAATCTAAGAGACCCCTTTTTGCTTCCCATCAGCATGGCTGATGCTAACCTCCAGGAGATTAACCTTCTTGGGCTAACATTCTCAGCTGACGTGAAATGGAAAGACTATATTGAATCCATCGCTAGTCTGCTACTAAGAAAGTTGGTCCACTGTTTCGTGCGAGAAGATTTTTCTCTTCAGAATCTATCTTACATATCTATATGTCTACCATTCGCCCACGCTTTGAATACTACTGCCACTTATGGTCAAGTTCTCCTGTTTATATATTTAGAGAAACTTGATAAAATCCAAAGAAGAATCGGCAATATTTTTGGCCTTGACCTGGCTTCTCTGCTTCAGTCACTTTCCTACCGCCGTAATGTCGCTTCCCTGTGCCTTTTCCATAAATACTTTCATGGTAATTGCCCGGATGAACTCTTCGCTATGGTACATAGACTTTATCAATATAAGCGCAGACTGGCAGCTAGGTCTCATTCATCTCACAGTTGAAATGGCTCGATGTAACCGTAAGTTCTATGCTAACAGTTTCTTTTCTCGCATTTCTCGCTTGTGGAACACCTTTCCGGATCCATGCTTTCCAGCCAACTTTGATCTTCAAAAATTTAAATGCAATGTCAATCGTTATCTACTGTTTTCTTGGTTGCTTTTATATTGTTCTCGCTCCTTCATAATGTTTCTCTTGTTTCAAATTCCTACTAGCATTAAAAAAAAAAAAACACAAACATGAAATACATCCTAAACAGTTTAAACACGAAGAGAAATTATCAACTCCTAAAACAAACCCCCCTTGAAAATGTATAAAGAAGTGGTCCAAAGCGCTTGGGATAATGGACAATTATTTGTACTCCCTTACACCCACCAAACGGAAAACTTTGCTCTATCAGATCCTAATTTTGCACAACACTCCTCCTCTTTCGTCCTATTCATCAAAAGGTTTTTACTCAATACTCGCTACGTCTTTTTGCAGTTGCACATTATGCAACTAGGTTTTTATCTAGGTATTTGTACCTATTGTTATGGTATTGTTGTATTATGTATATGTTTATATTTAACACTAAAAATATTTTTAATTTTGTCAATTTTAACCCATTTTAATATTAGTAAATTAAACTAAAAATATAGAAATCTAGAATTTACTTAAGCGTTCCTTTTTTATGTAGAATATTCTAGAGGGACAACTAAAATATATAAAAGCGACTCGTTTTCGAATTAATCAAACAATTCAATCAGTTAATTAAGTTTGGGAATTAACATAATTTTGAATTGGCATATAATTTAGTAATTTTGTCATCGTGATTTAATAGATGATTAAACGTAATTTATATTTTAACTACTCGTCCGTGTTTCTAGTTTAATTCCATTGATTGTAAATACTTATTTCATAATAAGTTCCTATTTAAATCAAGGCGAGAATTTTCGACAGTGCACAAACAAGAATTACTAATTAAAGACAGCAATTTTCCTAATGTCACGAATGAACGCGAAAAAACTCCTGATTTTCATTTGTGAACTTGATAGAAAATTTTTAGGCAATTACAGAGAAGATAACTACAAAGAAATCGTAAAAAAAAAAAGAAAAATTAAGGGATTACAAAGAGTTAGGTTAAAATATGAACGTAAAAATGCATTTTTGAAGAGCCAAGTAATTTAGGTGATGCGAGTGACGAATGAGGAGAGATTCCATCAAGATATCGAAATTATGGAGGAACAGTGCTGGAATTCCCACATGATGGCTGATTACTGCTGGTGTTTGAAAAAAAGACTTGCCATAAATAAGCAAAATCTTCTAAAAGAAAATATTTGCTACAGTGAAAGCTTCATATCTGTTTTTTGTTTTGTTTTTAATTTTAAGTCATTTCTATCGTTATAATGTACATTTACTGTAGTTTGAACTGTGTATATTCATGAAACTTGGAAAAAAGTTAACACGAATTAATTTTTAGTCCTAATTTGAAAAATCTGGAAAATGCCTTATAGGCTGTTGACAGGAATCAGGACCTGATAACGACAGGAATTCGTATTCATCACACCCAAATTACCTAGAATCAAGCGTCAATGTCCCCCAGTGTATTTATTCAAGTTTTAACTACTCAAACTATGAAGATAAATGGAAACATAACTTTGTTTCTATGGATATCCATTTATTTGTGGAGTTTTAGTGAGTACGAAATAATAACAACTCCCTTCACCGACTCCCTTCGAATTCGGAGGACTGAGGAAGAAGGAAAGTAATCCGCAAACCTATGTGAATTTGTTTGGAACCAATAAAAACTTTGTCTTCACAGAAATTAACCGGTGACCGAAAAGAAGGAGGCAAGAAATTTACGCGGCTATATGAAAATGTTTTTGGACCAATGAAAACCTTGCCTTCATAAAAATCAGCAGGTGAACTAAGAAGGGAAAAAATAGCGAGCCTACGCGAAATTACTTTTGATATAAAATGAAGAGAAAAATAAAAGTAATGAGAAGAGTGTCTGAAGTCATGTGAAAGGTTTCGTGTCAGTTCGTTGCGACCAGTGTTGAAGTACTCGCCAATTATATTATCGGCCTCTAACCAGCATGCAGTACTTCAAAAAATTTTCTCTCAACAATCCAAGAAAGCTAATTATTTCAAACTATCTCTTCGTCATTTTAATGGATACAAACCATATATCCTTTTAATGAGCAACGAACTCGCTTACCTTTGATTTTTAAAAATATTACTTTGTGTCAGATCATTTAATCTGTTGTATGAACATTACCCTTCCTGAGAATACGTTAAAACTACGGACTTTGAGAATTCTGATTTATTTTCCTGAAACGAGCTACTGACACAATTTCAAGCGTGTAAAATCGCGAATAAATTCCTTGTTTTGTTAAAATTACCCATGTGTTTCCTCGTCATTATCATCCTATATTAATCTTCTTGGCGTGGATAAATCAGCCGTTCATTTTAACCCCTAAGCTTAGGCCACTATATAGTATAACATACAGATTACAATACATCAGAAAAGAAATAAGAGCAAAAAGTTAATGCTATTTAATGCTTTCCCTGAGCTTGATGTTTTTATTTATAGCCAAAAGATCTAGAGAAAAGTTTGCCAATGAGAGACGTAAGTCTCTTTCCGTAACAATTCCGTGAATATGTGATTCACCCTGGAGAAAACAGTTTAACGAGATATGACGTAGGAAAAAAAAGGAACAGAAATTCGAAATTCGACCACAAATTTGGAAACGACAAACGAACATCAGTGAAACTCGACGGCCGGCCACCGTCAGAAAAGGCGTAACGACCACCGCAGCCAATCAAACAGCTGCTGGTAGTCTCTAGCGTCCTGGTTGGCGTTCAATCTTTTAGACAGTACCTGCGCGTCATTGGTGGCACATACCCACATGAACATAAGACAATGCACTTACACTTTTGATATACGAAGATCTAACAGAAACGTCATGGTGTATGTGTATATATATATATATATATATATATATATATATATATATATATATATATATAGTAAAGAAATTTGAGGGGATTTAGAGTAATTATTATATATAGTAATTAATCGAGCACAGAATAATCTTCGACAGAATGCAGAAAGCACTGGACGGCCGTTTCGTCCTATTTGGGACTCATCAGCAGTGCGAATCCACTACCGAGAATCGAACACGGAGCGTTTCGATACAACGCAACCGTCATACCAACTGTACCACAGGCCTCGTTGACAAGAAGACACAAACTAGACTCGGTATAGCGCCGCTACTCACTCAGTTCCGCAGCGATACTCATCTAAGTATACGGATAACCTCGGAACAATTCCCCAAGAGCCACGTCTATCCGTATTCTTGAATGAGTATCGCTGCGAAATTAAGTGAGTAACGGCGCTATATCGAGTCTAGTTTGTGTCTTCTTCGTCACCGAGGCCTGTGGTACAGTTGGTATGACGTTTGTGTTGTATCGGGCTCGTTTCGTGCTTTCTACATTCTATTGAAGATTATTCCGGGCTCGATGAATTACTATTTATATATATATATATATATATATATATATATATATATATATATGTAATCTTTTTGTGATTTTCAATGGTGGAAAGGTAATGGCTAATCGATCTCACTCGTTGCCACTAATTTCTTGTGAGCTTGTGAGTTGTGGTGACGTATGGTTGCACGACAATTTGATTTCGATCAGAATCACCCAGACTTCTATTGTTCCTTAGCCCCCATATTATCTCAACTCGGTGAGTTGAGACGTAGTATATATGATTCATTCCAGGAAATACCAGAAGACTAAATCGAATTTAGTGTCAGCCAGAAACCTTTGATCTAAGAGGAGTTGATCTGTAGTGACCTCAGGGTGTAGTGGGTTCACCAATACAATCAATACGGAGTTTTGTACTCGGTGACACACCAGAACATCAAAAGAGCATGCTGCTGACCTAGAAGTTAAAGTTCCCTCCCAACAGGTGTAGAATCGGACTTCAGCGGATGTCAATGGCTGCACCGATATATAAATATGAAAGTCAACCCAGCTGGACTTAGGACATACACGCACGCACGCACATGCGCGCGCACACACATACACACACACACGACAGGCTGGCAGGGGGTATTATTAAGCAGCTGACTGACGAGAGGGAAATGACAATTCTTAACACGAGAGAAGAAGATAGAACGTTCGAAGGAAGTTCCCAAAAAATAACATACCCTCGATTCGGTTGACGTTAATCTGCCAGAGTCGAGAAGGGGATTAACAATTATTTCACGCATGAAAAATTCAGTTATCTTCTTATCAGAAGACAAGACTGAATGTATTACGCCCAGCTATGTATGTAACATAACGTTATAGCTGGGTGTAACTTTGTACGATAGTGATCCAAAGAGCCGAGCTATCTGTCTCATAGGGAAGCGTGCCATCACGAGTTCGCAAGAGCAGTTTGCAGTCGCTGTTGCTAGCGACCATGATCGTGATAGGAGGTCATTCTGACGAGGGGTAGGAGTTTTTTAATCTATACTAGTTTTAACCCTTGTAAATTCCCCGGTTTTCCTATTTTGATATTCTGATAAATCTTAATTCTTAAGTTAATGATTGAGTAAGCTCATGGTTTAGTTCTGCGACAATAAAATATACGTAGATATTCCTGCATTGCATCGTTAAATATTTGAGCTTAACAACTTTAACAAAATATTGCAATAACAATCATAAACAATTTTTCTTTCTTTCTTTTGCCTTTCTTTTATTTTCACACTGAGTCTAAACATTGTCTTTTCCCCTCTTTCCACGCGATCAAAACGGAATAGTTCATTATTTATGAGGTATTGACAGGGTGTAACGGTCGTGCGAACAAACGACGTGAAAGACAAGCACGATTATAATAGGATTAGAAAAGAAAAGCAGATTCTCTGTCACGCACTATCTGCGTATAACCTTACGAGCGTATGTAATGTATATGCGTATGTCTGTGTTGTGCGTGCGTGAGTGATTTTGTATGTGGTTGTACCATTTGATATGCACACACACACGCGCGCACACGCACACACACACACACACACACACACACACATATGCACACAGAATTTGACTGATTTTGAAATAAGACATCGGAATAATACATTCTCCTCCCATTTAGTCTGGACTAACGTTACCCTGGATTTCTTTGGTAACAAAGAAAAGAATACTGAGCTGTTACGTGACATCTGTCCTTCTTTACGGCAGTGAATGTGGGACGATTTCCTCAAAGATGAAGATGAGACTCGAGGCGACAGAGATATGGTTCTACAGAGGGACGCTAAGGATATCATGGATCGAGCGTGTGAGCAATGATGAGGTCTTAGAGAGGTTACAAACAAGGAGGAGGCTTATACTTAACATCAGGAAGGGGTAGCTGAAGTTTCTGGGACACATAAGGAGGAAAGAGGGCCTGGAGAATTTGATACTCACGGGTCGAATAGAGAGAAAGAGAGACAAGGGAAAACAACGCGTGACATGCCTAGCGGGATTAAGCAAGTGGATGACAGAACGTGGTCTGGGGGAGGAAGCAGAGGGAAGGAACTTGTTGAGAGATGCAAGGGATAGAGGGAGGTAGAGAGTCATGATTGTCTACGCCCTGAAAGGACATGGCACATAAAAAGAAAGAAACGCATCAGATAATTATAAGATTTTATTGAACTTTTCGAAAACTTCTGTCTGAATTTCTGGGATGAGGTGTTATCATTATTTACACTGTTTATATTCTGACTACTGTCCTCATCTTTGTTGTTCTTATCACATAAAAAAAAGAGAATTTAAAAAATGTATCCACATTTTTTAGGTCTGTCATTGAATTAAGATACACACATGCATACAAACATACATAGACGCACAATTTGAAATGAAACACTGGCAACACTCCGCTGGAAAAGAGTTATCCGAAAGGTGTGGTCCGCTGAATTCAATATTATGATTCATGTATTTAAACTTTTCTAACAGATGTACTATTTTTAAATGGACAAAAATTCCGATTTAAAATTTGATCATGGAAGCGACAGGTACCAAACTAGTATGTATAAATTCTGGAAGAATGATTTAAACTCAACTTAACAGTTCCTGCCGTGGTGAGTCCTTGAACAGTCACAATTCTTTAACAAAAATAGCTAGTCTTTTAACGAAACCTAAGCGAACTCTGTGGCTTTCTGTTACTTGCTAAATATTATGAGGATTCGATCGATCAAATTCAAATGCTTCATAGATGTCGTTTTAAAATGAAATTGGGGCGGTTCAGGCGACTAATTTGACAGCAGTTTATATTTGATTTCACAGAATCGATTACAAATCCTTAACACAGAAAAGAGGAAGAAGTAGAATTTTGAGAGGGATTAACGTGGGAAAAAAGAAGCGAAACTTACAAGTCAGACTGGCTACAGGCATCCGTACCGAAGAAAAGCGGAATTAATCCAGAGTATTAAGTGAAAAAAAGAAAGAAAGACGAGAAGGAATGAGAGTAGAGAAAGAAGACAGACTCGTTCTTAAGGAGTCATCGCTGAAAATGAACGGAATCTGTTGAAAGTTAGGAAAAGTTTAAAATCAAGGATTATGGAGAAGGTGAACGAATTTACCCCCGCCTTTTCTACTCTATTCGCAAAGGAATTGAAATATTCTCGCTGACTCACTTAAATGACAATTATAAGTCTTAACTTACTTAAAGTCTAGCCTCATATTCTGATACATTCGATGTGGGAGATTTTTTTCCCTAAGCTAAAAATTTAACTAAAGTAATGTTTTTGATGTATTTTTTTTTTATTTGTAGGAGAGGGAGTTATAATGGCGTGCATTGCTTATAATTATGTACCGAGGGAAAACGCTGAATTTTACATTTAAAATTTTTTGAGATTTACATTTTTTAGGTTTAAATTTTTGAGTTTTAATTAAATACCAAGTCAGTGTTAACATGCAACGTTAAACACAAAGTCAACATACAAAAATAAAAATGTTAGGTACTCATACTTTTCCAAACTACAGAATTGAAAATTTTTGAGGTTGACCTCGAAAGAGGGTCTCTGAGCAAATTGAATGTAGATTCAAATGAAAGAATTTGTGGTTGCTATTCAATTTTCTAAGAATGTTCTCGATACTATTCCTCTTTCAACATTTTCTAAGACATTATCGGATATTCGCATTTATTTGGCGTGCAAGGGTGGGGATCAGGCGGTATTTTTCGTCTTAAGTAACAATTTCACGTACCTATTCATATATATTTAAATATCCATCAAGTGGCAGCCTGTAAAGTTATAAACAATATATACAGATGTCAACAATATTAATAGCATAAATAAAGAACTGACTAGCGCTCCACGGCATGAGATAATGTCTATTGAACTAGCCTGGAGCACCATTAGTAGTGAGATCGATCTTCACTGGGTGGCACAAAGCTTTATAAATAACAATAAAGATTGGAATAAAGCTGAATAGAAATCATTTTCTTTATATAATTGGAAGTGTCGAAATATTAGGGATAGCTACTTAATAACGTGTAGTTCTTTTCATTACGTATCATGGAGCTAAAAAGTACTGGAATCGTTACGCATATATATCTATCAAACCATTTCTAGGGCTGTCTATAACTGAGTTGAGTTTGAGTGTGATTACCCATTGTCTATGTATAGTCCAGACCTCCTGAAATATCCCGATTTCGGCAATAGGCAATGGGATATAAATCTAGCGTGTTCTTGGACCAACGGACTTTGAAGTCATACGAATGCTCTTGAGACAAGTTTCGTTTCTATCACCAACGCACGTTGATGAGTGGGGTTGTGTTATTTTACTGAAATAAAACATCACCCTCATGAAACATGTCAGTATAAAAGAGTACAAATAGTCAACAACGAGATCTCTATATGTCACACCTATCAAACAGATGCGGACTTTCATAAGTAGTTGTTGCGAACTTCAACAGAATGCATCCCATACCCTGACAGAACGACTCTACTTTTGAAAGTGTTCATCCGCGCGCCCACGTCGCAACAGAATATGACACAAGGTCGGAGGGGAATGTGGAATTTCCGGAAACGCCGTACAAAAATTGTTCAAGATCTATGGACACTTTCTCTTTGGAGACGCCTCAAGCGCACGGTTAACGACACCAGTCTCTTCCGGTAGAAGTGGTACTGTCTTGATGTGGAGGATGGTCTAAAAGTGGAGTTAGAAAAAGAATCCAGTATTTGTGAAGTTATAATAAATACAATAATATAAATAAATATATTTATTTATAGTTAATATTATTTATTTATAAAAATGAATATATTTATATACTCATATATTTATAAATTATAATACACACACACACACACACGTGTGTGTGTGTGTGTGTGTGTGTGTGTGTGTGTGTGTGTGTGTGTGTGTGTGTGTGTGTGTGTGAAAATTGAAATTGAAATTTGAGGAATAAAAAGGCAACAACATTTTAACAATATTGGCAATAAGATTGATGATATTTATTACATATTAGCCTTTTGACTAAATTGGAGCATGAAGAGAAAGATTTTAAAGTCGGAATTTTAGGACTGGCTTGTGCCCTTTTTTGACGAGATAAATAAACAAAGAAGTGGGACTGACTCTTCCGGTGAAAAAGCACACATGGACCATCTTCGTTTTAATATATATATATATATATATATATATATATATATATATATATATGTATGTATGTATTAAAACGGAAGATGGTCCATGTGTGCTTATATAAAATACTTTTGTATTTACATACGCTCTCTCTTTGATATTGAGCACTTTATCCCATCAGTCTCTCAATCCCTCACCCAGATAATCGATTTCCTCACGCGTTTTGCCTACAACCGTGACGGTAAGGCCTCACTCCTCGACCTGTGTTTTACCTCCATCCCTGAGTCTTGTAGTGCCACGCAGCTCTGTCCTATCGGTAACTCCGATCATGCTGTAGTGTCCGTTTGCATCTCCTTCGGCCCCACCCCCTGCAAAGAGCCTCCTACCACCAGAACCACATTCTACTACCAACGGGCTGACTGGGACGCGTTTCGTGACTTCCTCCGCGATGTCCCCTGGGATGCTGTATTTAAGCTCCCCACTCATGATTGTGCTTCTGAGTTCTCTTCCTGGATTAAAGCCGGTATCGAAGCTTTCATCCCCTCCAGGAAATTCAAGGTCAAACCTCGCTCCTCCCCCTGGTTCACAGCTGCGTGCTCAGCGGCCATTGCCCATAGGAACCACTTCTTCCACCGTTTTCGAAGTGATATGTCTGACTCCAATAGACGTCTATTTACCTCTGCCCGCAACGAGTGTAAGCGTATCCTCGACGATGCCAAGTCACTATTTGCTGCTTGGATGAAGGAACGTATTGCATCCCGCAAATTTGGCTCCAGAGATTATTGGCGCCTCTGTAGGAGCGTCCTGAACAATAACAAACCCTCCATTCCTCCCCTGTTCAATCAGTTTGAGGTCCTGACCACCTCTGCCGACAAGGCCGAATGCTTCGCTCGAAAGTTTTCTTCCAATTCTACGCTAGATTCTTCCGGGGTACCCTTGCCCGTTTTCCCTCCCAGAACTGAGGCCCTCCTGGACGGTTTGCACATAACCCCGTCGTCGGTATTGGGCATTATTTCTAACTTAGATCACCACAAGGCTACTGGTAGTGACGGAATACCAGCCATCGTCCTGAAGAAATGCGCACCTGAACTGGCGCCTGCCCTCTCTAAATTGTACAACCGCTGCCCCAAGGAGTCCTGTTTTCCTGACTGCTGGAAGTCCTCAACGATTGTCCCTGTCTGGTGACCCCTCCTCGACCCTTCCAATTACCGTCCTATCAGTCTCCTACCCCTCTTCAGCAAAGTCTTCGAGGCCATTATCAACGCCGAAGTGATTAATCACCTGATATCCCACGATCTGCTCTCAGACAAGCAGTATGGTTTCCGCTTTGCCCGATCTATTGCCGATGTGCTTACGGCCATCACTGAATTTGTCTGCCAAGCTATCCACAACAACGGTGAAGCTCGTGCCGTGGCCCTTGACATCTCCAAAGCATTCGATAGAGTATGGCATGCCGGCCTTCTCCGCAAGCTCCGGGGTTATGGTATCACAGGTCGATTGTTTGACCTAATACAATCATTCCTGTCAAACCGGGATTTGAAGGTTGTTCTTAGTGGTTTCATCACCAGATCCTATCCCGCTAACGCAGGTGTTCCTCAAGGCTCCATCCTAGGCCCTACTCTGTTCCACATATTTATAAACGACCTTCCTGACGCCATAGACTCCCAAGTCGGCATCTACGCTGACGACACCACTATTTACTCCTGCCTCAAACACAAATCTAGTGAGGCGGTCAAAGCTAACCTGGCAGCTCAAATTGAAAAGGACCTCCAATCGGTTGTGATCTGGGGTGAGAAATGGATGGTTAACTTTAACGCCTCTAAAACAAAACTGCTCTCTATCAACCACCACAAGGATCCATCCCTGCATTCCATTAGTATGTCTGATGACCAACTTCTCGAGATCTCCTCCCTGCGGCTGCTCGGTCTCACGCTGTCTGCTGATCTGAGATGGAACAAATACATCGAGTCAGTTGCATCAGCCACCGCTAAGAAAGTTGGTTCTCTGTGCCGAGCCAGGAAATTTTTCTCCCCGAAATCGATCCTTCAAGTCTATAAATCGACCATTCGCCCTTGCATGGAGTATTGCTGCCATATATGGTCTGGGGCCCCTGCTGTTTGCCTCGGGGTTCTTGATAAGATCCAGAGACGGATAGGCAACGTGATTGGCCCTGATCTGTCATCTCGTCTGCAGTCGCTCTCTCACAGACGCGATGTTGCCTCGCTCTGCCTTTTTTTACAAGTACTTCCATGGTAATTGCTCTGAGGAGCTGCGTTCGCTTGTCCCCAAGCCTCGTGAATTTAAACGCCCCACCAGGCTGGCATCCCGCTCCCACCCCTACACCGTGGAAACTGTTAGATGTAGACGTCTCTTCTACTCCAATAGCTTCATGTCTCGCACATCTCGCCTATGGAACTCCCTTCCCTATTACTGTTTCCCTGATAAATACAATCTCCAACGGTTTAAGTGTAGCGTCAATCGACATCTCCAGTTGCCTTGATCTATCCGCTTCCCTTCTCCACATTCTTTCATTTCTCATTCCTATCTGCTCTCGCTTCGGATCTTTTGTGGCCCCCTTGGCTTGATCGACCCACTGTCTTTCTCTTTCTCCACATCCCCTCCCTTGCCACTCCTATCTGCTCTTCCTCCAACCCCCTCTTTAACCCCTTGCGTGATAGTGGCCTCCGGCCTTGCTTGGGGGTGATATGATTAAAAATATATATATATATATATATATATATATATATATATATAGAGAGAGAGAGAGAGAGAGAGAGAGATGAAGGCAGCGAAAGAGAAATATATGAGCAAATATTTTCAATAATTATTTATGCACTTAGCAATTTGTAAATGCGCGCACGCACGTACGCACACACACACACACACATGCATGATTAAAACAAAAGATGGTCCATGTGTGCTTCTTATAATATGTAGATTTAATAGGCTGGTTAATAAAATTTGAGGAATAAAAAGGCAACAAAATGTTAACAATATTGGCAATAAGATTGATGATATTTATTATATATTAGATTTTTGACTAAATTGAAGCATGAAGAGAAAGATTTTAAAGTCGGAATTCTCGCACAATATATACCGAGTGTAACAGCAAAATTTTCCAAAGCGTGTAACACCAAAATTGTCCAATTGTTAGATTAAGCTTTGAACCGTTGTTAGAAATGATTAAAGATATCTTACATAGAGTTTTCTGAGATTTTTATAACACGATTGGACTCTGCGTTGAACAATAAGAATGCAAAATTACTCTCCAAATTTAACAGAAGAATCGTGATGAAATCGATCATAAACGAAAATAACACGTCCATTATTATTAGTCATAGATAAACATCGGAAGCTCATTAAAGAATTGAAATAAAGTTCATAACTTCTAACTTTCTTCCATGGTGTAACAAGGTATCTCACACGTTTCACGCACGATTTCATTTTCAAGTCACTGCTCTTTAGATTGTCTCTCACCTGCATAACGTCTTATGGATTGAGTTGGATCTTTTCTAATTGATCTCTTTAGCTCTAAGTTGAAATGATGATCCCTCTTCCTGTTGTAAACCCCTGATCCAATTTTCCTCTCTACTATTCCCTCTTATTCACCGTTCCCTTGATGCTTCTTGAATGGACACTGAAGATGGAAGCCAGAGTATAAATGCTGGTACCATTACTGAAGGCCTTCTCACCATTGATCATTTGGGAAGACTGGGGCTGACACAAAACGATTTTAACCTGTTCACTTTCGAGATGAACAACTGAAAGGATTTTCACTGATTCTTACGACAAATGGTGTCAAGATGGCTAAATGTCTTATCTGACAACCTGGGGAAAAAAGAAGTTGTTTTTCAGATATTAATCATTTTGTGGGATGGATAATTATGCTGTTACACGATTTGGACAATTTTGCTGTTACACCCGGTATATTGTATAATAAAATATATATTGTATAATAAAAGCAAAATTCAGAGTCGCTATAGATACGGTGCTCAATGCAATGTATAAAATATATACAAAACAGCAAATATAAAATATAAGAGAATCAGTATTTAAATGTTACTGCTGTCCGCGAATATTCGTTTCATGTGGATGTATGGATGATAATATTGCTGTCACACAATTTTCAGGCGGTAAACGGTAATATACACATACTCATAAAAGTGTACACTACAGTTCAAAAGTTTGGGGCCACCCCTGGTAATTTTTTAAAATTTGTTCAAAATGTAGTTGTTTTGTACTTGAAATAAGAGAACATTATTATACATGGTAAAAAAAGTAAGACATGATTTTTTATTAGAAACTCTGTTTTGACATCTAAATTGATTTTTTTTAAATTTGACAATTTTTTTCAAACCAAATTTGAATTATTGAAGTTTACATGATTTACTTAATAACCTCAGACAGGGTATATATATATATATATATATATATATATATATATATATATATATATATATATATATATATATATATATATCTCCAAACTAAGGTTGAAAATTTAAGTGAGAGCGTTTTTTACTAATACGGCAATTTAAGTATTTTGTTGTTGTAGAGTTTATCAGTCAATGAACTAAATAGTTCAATAAGTAGAGTAATGTCTCAGTTGTTATCCCCAAAATTTGCATATCGGATCAGTTCTTTTAAATCAAATATGTGGTGCAGTTTAATTTATATTACAATGAATCATTCATACAAAAAGTAAATTAGTAAAGTTAATGATATAAAATGTGAGAAATCCCTTGGCTAACTAAATTTTAAAGATGCATTAACGTACTAATCACTAGATGAATGCTATGATCCTTGTTTTTAAAATTATAAGCTGGATTAGGCCTTTCTTAAATACGCAAATACTTTCGACTGTACATTTGTGTGTATATATATATATATATATATATATATATATATATATATATATATATATATATATATATATATATATTTAAAGACATTTATGATATGTTTAACGTTCTATTTATAGATACAAGTATTTAAGCAAATCTATAAAAAGAACGTTATACATATCAGAAATGTCTTTAAATAAATTGTCGGACTTTGTCCAATTCAAAAAAAAAAAATATATATATACCAAAATTTCTTTAAAATTAAAACTGGGAAGTGTTATTGATTTATTAAACAAATGCATCAAAACTTTCATTCTCTCTCAAGCTTACATCGTAAATGCTCTGAATACTTTTTCTGTTCAATAACAATTTGGCCTTTAACAAAGCCACTGAAATGTTTGTTCTTGTTCGTAAGAGCACGTCAAAATAGAAAACACCAAGCCGGCTCACCTGCTTATCTCTCTCTCTTTCTCTCTCTTTCTTTCTCCCTCTCTCTCTTTCTTTCTCTCTTTCTCTCTCTCTCTCCCTCTCTCTCTCTCTGACCTTAACTTTCGCAGTTGTTACGAGACAGTCGCTACATGTCGTCAGCCGTAATGTTTTCGGCTCATCAGCAAATTCTGACTAGATAAAAAGCGAAGCAACAATAAATGTAATGTTTTATCACTGACTGCATTTAAATGCGAAATAATTTGGTGGCTTATTATCTACTATATCGTTACTCTTTAGTCGCAAACTAAAGATTTATAGGGTGGTTCGCTGGAGACTATGGCGTGTCCTTGTCGTGAAGATTTGAATTGGCGAACACTTTTTATGGAAGTAGCAACAGAGCAGCGAGAGGCACGCCACATCCTGCCTTTGGGTGAGATGTTGGATGGTGGGGAGTTGTGAGTGGTCTTGAATTTTAAAAAGCGTTCCTGGCACAATAAGGATATTATCTGTATACAATGTTTTTACGATAGAAATTTAATTTTAAAATATTTTTCATTTAGGAATGCATTCAAAATTGAAAGGGATTGTCAGTGGTCAGGAATTAAGATGGGTTTTTACTAACAAAAAGAATTGGGTATTATTATAAATAATAAAAAAAATCTTATAAAGATGCGTACAAAATAAGGCGAGTAGAAAGTGGAGTTTGATTGATTCAGTTGTTAGTTTGTAGACCCGGACTCAATTGACAAAAGCCCACGTGGACCCAAGTTTACAAAGACTCTACTTTCGATAAATAGAACTATAACGGAAAAATGTTTCTCCATCAAAGCCACGGAGACAATCAACAGCTGTGAATTTGTTTTGCAAGAAAAAAAGGCGATTAGGTGCAAACGGAAATGGTTAACTTGTTTAGAATGTTTTTTTAGAATTCCATTTATCATGAGACTTTCTTCTCGAGACCGTCAAATTCATGCAGCTTTTTAATAAAAAGCATTCTAAAAATGTTTTAGTATTATTAAAGGAAACAGACATTTTCGTGGGTCGTTATCTCCGTTTGTCCTCATTTAGGTTTTGATTTGTGTATCTGTGTGCATATATGATTAGAAGTAAACTTGCTATGTTTGCGTGAGTTTCTTTTCAGTCGTTGCTTAGTAAATGCTTCTTGGAAAATATAGATAAATAACAAACATGTTTACTTACCTCTAACTTATTAAAATTAAGTTCACCGCCACAAACACACAATCACTACAGAGTTTATTTTCAGGACAGAACGAGTTCAATCGAGTCTCATTTTAAAGTCACGTTCATCAATTCTTTTAATTTTGAATAGCAACAAATACTTTTTATTGGTTATTATAGGTATGAAGGCTAAAAATTCGATTGCATATTTTCCATTTTGTGGCCTGGGTTCTGTGTTTATTTAATAATGAATCTCTTCTCTTTATTCATTTCACTAGAAATCCCCGTGAAAATTCCACGGTTTTCTATTAGAATTGTCTGATAAGTCTTAATTACAGCTCGAATACGCCCAATTTCTATTGGGTGTATTTGGACAGCAAATGTGCAAAAATGGAAAATTGCAGCTCGAATAAGCCCAATTTCTATTGGGTGTATTTGGACAGCAATTGTAGATGAATAAAGAATTGAAGCTCGAATAGGCCCAATTTCAGTTTGGTGAATTTCGACAGCAAATGTGCATAAATGAAAAATTGCAGCCCGAATACGCCCAATTTCTAATGGGTGCATTTAGACAGCAATTGTACATAAATTAAAGAATGCATGTAGAATACGCCCAATTTCTATTGGGAATATTTGGACAGCAAATGTGCATAAATGAATTGCAGCCCGAATACGTCTAATTTCTGTTGGGTCTATTTGGACAGCAAATATGCAGGAATAAAGAATTGCAGCCCAATTTCTAGTGGATGTATTTGGATAGCAAATGTGCATGAATAAAGAACTGCAGCTCGAATAGGCCCAATTTCTATTGGGTGTATTTGGACAGCAAATGTGCATAAGTGAAAAATTGCAGCCGGAATACGCCCAATGTCTACTGGCTTCATTTGGACAGCAAATGTGAATAAATGGGAAATTGTAGGCCGAATGCACAAAATTTGTATTGGATGTATTTGAACAACTATTGTGCATAAATGAAAAAATACAATCAGAATACGCCCAGTTTCTATAGGAAATATTAGGACAGCAAATGTGCATAAATAAATCGCAGCCCGAATACACCCAATTTTTATTGGGTGTATTTGGACAGCAAATGTGTACAAATAAAACATTGCAGCTTGAATATTCCCAATTTCTATTCAGAGCATTTGGACAGCAAATGTAGATGAATAAAGAATTACAGATCGAATAGGCCCAATTTCTATTGGTTGTATTTGGAAAGACAAATGTGCATGAATAAAGAACTACAGCTCGAATAGGTCCAATTTCTATTGGTTGTATTTGGAAAGCAAATGTGCATAAATGAAAAATTGACAGCAAATGTGCATGAATAAAGAACTGCTGCTGGAGTAGGCCCAATTTCTGTTGGGTGGATTTGGACAGCAAATGTGAATCAATGAAAAATTGCAGCCCGAATACGCCCAATTTTTATTGGGTGTATTTGGACATCAAATATTCATAAATGAAAAATTGCAGTCCGAATACGCCCAATTTCCATAGTGTGTATTTGGATAGCAAATATTCATAAATTAAATATTGCGGCCCGAATACGCCCAATTTCTATTGGGTGTATTTAGACAGCAAATATTCATAAATGAAAAATTGCAGTCCAAATACGCTCAATTCTTATTGGGTGCATTTGGACAGCAAATTTGCATAAAAGAATAACTGAAACCCGAATACGCCCAATTTCTATTGGGTGTATTTGGACAGCAAATGTGCATAAATGAAAACTGCATCCCAAATACGTCCAATTCAGATTACATGAGCAAGTTGCAGCGAAAGAAAGAGCACAAAAACTTACGGTGAAAACTTATAGATAAACAAATCACATAAAGCAGAAACTAGGCTACACGAACTCGCACGAGACTATGCGAATATGCGAAACTCAATAAAACTAAAAGCCAACACGCGATATTAATTCGGCATCATAATAACCAACAAACGCCTTTGAACATAGCTAGTGGCGTTAAGCAAAACTACTCAGAGATGGGAAGTTTCGTTTACTAATAACAACTGAAAAGCAAAAAAATTATTAGAAATATTGTAAATGCAAATAAAAAATAATCAACTCGGAATTTTCCTTGTGTTTTTTTAAACCAAACGAGCATAAATTAAATATATATATATATATATATATATATATATATATATATATATATATATATATATATATATATATATATATATATATAATTATAAAACAGTTATTTGCCAGAGTTAAATTAGGCCAAGAAACAGTTGTATTAAAATGTGCTCAATGCACATATAAAGAAAATAAAAATAAAGATTTAACGTGCAGAGATTTTAAATTTCAAAAATTAGGAGATCAGCCAATTAGGCTACCATATATTTAAAGACTGAAACGTCTTTAAATATCCTCAGGCCAAATGATTTCCTAACACTTTATTCATACATGAACGCACAACATGAAGTGTAATAGAAAGTGAGGAGTTAGGCAAGAATATTGAAATTGGAGAGGGAGTAGATAAATTATACATACTTCCATCCGGGTTCGTACGAACTCAAAAAGTACTTTTTAATGTTTATATATCCAGATATTACTCCAGACCTTTCATTTAGTATATATTTGAGGGTCTGGAAATGTTATTATAGCTAATTTTTCAGCTTGGCACAATTTGCAGACATCACTACGATTGACGCAAGATTTGGCTCTTCTTAATATTCTCCAGTTTACATTATGATCTCTGTTATTTTTTTTCTTTTAATTCCCACACATGGATGGCTAGTCTGGTACAATTAGTTTTTCTAGCCTGAATGATGACTTGTGATTATACCATCTCTTACTGAACTGCCTTCAGTACACCCCACATATATATTCCACTGGCCATTTATATATAAATTTGCTTTGTAAATTACTCCTTTCGTTTTGCAACTCCATCTAGTGGACACTTACCTTGTTCTCTACAGTTGCATGTTCCACTGTTAACGATATCTTGCTGCACATTAGCGTTGAAATTCCTAGCGTTTTGTCTTTTTATTGTAGTTTCCAAATTACTAGAACAGTAGTATCTTAACTGTATTTCTATTAAAGATCTTGTGTAATTCAGAATTTTTAGGGAAGTGTTTATTAAACAAGTTGAAAAATATTTTCCCGATTTTACATTTCACTTCTAAATTAAAAGGAGGTTAAACCAAATAATATTTTTCGTTTCCTCGACTTATTTGTTATTTTATTTGAGGTTTAAATTCTAGTTTAGTTTTACCCCCCCCCCTTGATAATCTGCACTCTATTCCTTTAGGGATGCGTTTGGTTATACTCGCAGCGGTGTGGGTAGATCCAGCGTTCACGTACCTCAATTTTGTGTTAGGTTTCATGTATAGGGAGACACTGCCAGTTTGTAGATTTAATTCTACATCTAAATATTGGAAAACCTTCTTATTCACATTGACCTCTATTTCAAAGTCGCGGCTTTTGAAGAGTTTGAAAAGCTTTTTTCTTATATTGTCATTCACTCTTCTGTTGCCTGACACCTTCATCCACCCGCCATCCCTACACAGGTCGTGGCTGTCTATGTGTACTATTGCGTTGATTTTATATAAAATATACAGGCCAATTAATTTTGAAACCTCAGCACCATCAAACGAGCCTTGTGTGACACTGAAGTCGCCTTTTTTGATTGTTTAATCCATGTTTCTCCATTGTGGAACAATATAAATATACGGCAATGTAAAATTATATGTATTTGTCCAGGTGATATATTTAAAAAGTCCTTAGCGAAATCCAAAGCTTCAATCACTCCTTTTCCAGATATTGACGGATAAAAATTCTTGATGTCATGTTTTATGAATACATTTTTATCGTTATTTTTAATTTCACGGAACTAAAAAATGCACTCACTTGTGTCATGCCATTGCTTAGCTTGCGTTGTGATCCTTAATGAGTCACACATTTTTTTCAAGATTTTCTGGCTTAATTTACCGAATTTGGTTTTGGTTTGGTTGATTAGTCGAAATGAAGGATTATTGGGAATGTCATTTTCATGGTCCTTTATAGTTAAAAATACTTTTTTTTTTTTTTTAAGCGTATCACCCCAAGCAAGGCTGGAGGCCAATATCACGCAAGGGGTTATAGAAGGGTTGGAGGAAGAGCAGATAGGAGTGGTAAAGGAGAGGATGTGGAGAAAGAGAAAGACAGTGGGTCGATCAAGGCAAGGGGGTTACAGAAGATTTGGAGCGAGAGCAGATAGGAATGAAAGATGAAAGGATGTGGAGAAGGGAAGTGGATAGATCAAGGCAACTGGAGATGTCGATTGACGCTACACTTAAACCGTTGGAGATTGTATTTGTCAGGGAAACAGTAATAGGGAAGGGAGTTCCATAGGCGAGATGTGCGAGACATGAAGCTATTGGAGTAGAAGAGCTGCTTACCGCATTGTGTATGGGCCCTGTCACATACCCAGTTTGGCTGTAATGTCTTTTGCCACTTCGTTTTGTGCAAATTCTTGATGTCATATTTTATTAATACCCCTATGCGCAAGCCGCTAGTGACCAGGCCATCAAGCCACCAGTGGGCTTCTAGCGGTCCGTCAGTGGTAACATTGCCAAGAGGAACACACCAGCGGTCTGACAGCGGGCCACCAGCGGTAAATGTTAGTGGTAAGCCACCCAGTGGTAAATTGGTAGCTTGTGTGTAGGGACATTTTTATCATTATTTTTAATTTCATGGCACTAAGAAATTCACTCACTTGTGTCATGCCATTGGTTAGCTTGCGTTGTGATCCTTAATGAGGCACACATTTTTTTCAAGATTTTCTGGCTTATTTTACCGAATTTGGTTTTGGTTGGTTTGATTAGTCGAAATGAAGGATTATTGGGAATGTCATCTTTATGATCGTTTATAGTTAGTATGCTTCCTTTTTGTCACTTATGCCCAATTTGGCTGTGATGTTTTTTGCCTCCTCATTTATACTTTCAATATGCAAATTCGGTACCTTTTTGTAAAACTTAATGCCTTCTTCATTTATTTTTTTCCCATAAGTCTTCGGTCTCATCATATAAATTTTCCTTGTTTTATCGCCATTAACGAGAATATTTTATGTTTTTTTATTTTTTTTTATTTTTTACTTTTCTAAATTTAATTTTGTCTATTAAACCAAGCTTATCTTTTTCAAAGTTAGCTCTTCAATTGCAGGGGATAATTCCTAACTTTGAATTTAAATTTTACCGTGTTTTCTTTGCTCATGAAATATTTATGTAAGGAAAACAGTGCCTTCCATCCCAATTTGGTAAGGAGCTGATCAATTTTTTGTAATAAATTTAGCATGTATTCGTGCTTGTTAGGAATAGGGATGCTTTTTAGCGAGTACATTATTTTAAATTCTTGCATTGTACTTTCTTCCGCAAATTCTGTAACTGTCGCTGTACATTCGAAACACCGTGTAATAGGGAAGTTATACTTACTAAAACATACATAGTATGTTAAAACATAGCGGTTATGTTAATTTTTGAAAGCGCTAAAATACACTGAAAATGAAAGTGCTCAACTGTAAAACATATTATAATTATAAAACATTTATTGGTAAGAGTTAAATTAGACCAAGAAACAGTTGTATGAAGAAGTGCTAAATACGCATATAAAGAAAATAAAAAAAATAAAAATTTAACATGCAGAGCTTTTAAATTTCAAAAATTAGGAGATCAATCAATTACACTACCATGGTTTCAAACTTTAGGCATCCTCAGTCGATATAGGCCAAATGATTTCCTAACACTTTATTATGCATATATGAAAGCACAACATGAAGTGTAATAGAAGGGGAGGAATAAGGAATATTGAAATTGTATTGGAGGCGGGAGGAGTAAATAATACATACATTCATCCGGGTTCATACGAACTCAAAATGTACTTTTTAGTGTGTATACATTCCGACATTACTTCAGACCTTTAATTTAGTAGATTATTTTGTTATGGAAATATGATTGTAGTTAAATTAAAATAGTACGCATTGATAAGAAACTCTGAAGCAATTTTGAATGAAAGTGTCTTGCCTTTGATTCGAAAGTAGGGTTTCGGTCGGTGCTGGATCTCCCAACAGGATAATGACCAGAAGCATCAAAGCAAATCCATAAAAGAATAGGCTCGAAAAAGTAATTTCAGGTCTTAGGCCTAGTCAAAAACCTGATCTAAACTCAGTGGAGAATCTGTGGTTCAAGTTAAAGAAGGCAGCACATGTAAGCACATGTAAGAGAGCCAGGTAATACTGAGCAATCGTGAAAGTTTTTCCAAAAAGAATGGTAATTAATTAATATTCCCTACTGCCAGAAACTCCTTAAAATTTACAGAAAAAGACTGGTCAACGTCAATACCCTCAAAAGGTGGAGTAACCAAATATTAAATGGAAGGGTTCACTCACTCATTATAAGTCTGTAGAATCTAGAATGATACAAGAGCAGACCTATTAATAAATAAAAAGCGAAGCGTTAAAGTTACATTTTCCATTTGTTTCATGTATATATATATATACATTTGTTTCATATATATATATATATATATATATATATATATATATATATATATATATATATATATATATATATATATATATATACAAGTGTAAGTGTTATAACCTAGGAAAGGTTACTGAATGAGGAATAACCAAAACGGAGGTTGGAAATGAAATGGTAATCTTTATAACATCAACAAAATACAATACTCGCTAGCGAGGTGAAGCAGGTAAACCACTGCTAGTGGTGGACTACTTAGACAGCATATTACCCCCACCCACCACCACACACACACTTAGAATAGTGCCCAACGTATTTATGAGGATAAGGGAATACCCATTAGTGTTCATACGTACGGTATATAACAGTAAGGTATGTTAGTACCAATGTCCAGACATTATATTTTTAAAAAGTGATCGATATAGAGTAGAGCTTAATAAAAATAATATTTATTAACAATTATAACAGAACCATGTTATAAACCGCTACATAAATGCAATCACGTGTCAACATCCCCCTCCACGTTGCTACATTTAAGCCGTTTATTCTCCAGTTGAGCACCACTGCCTGAGGAGACACATACAAAGTCGAACCATGATTGCATTTATATAGCTGTTTATAACATGGTTTTGTTATAATTGTTAATAAATATTATATATATATATATATATATATATATATATATATATATATATATATATATATATATATATACCAGTCGGTCAGTTATATGCCATGCGTAATACACGCTTAAGCGATCATGTATCTTTCGATGCATGATTGACGAGGCAGATTTTTTCCGCCATTTCTTTCTGCGGTAGACCAGTTGCCATCCAAGGCTATAGAACCCAGTCTGTCCTGCTATTTACTCATAGCTGGGAGGAAAAGAAGGATTCATACTTTTCCCAAGGGTATTAGCACGTAAGTGAATGTAATGGATTCGACTGGAAATCGAAATCCCAGCCGCTATCCATTACTCCATGCTTCCCCATATATATATATATATATATATATATATATATATATATATATATATATATATATATATATTAAACGACATACCATATCGGTGAAATGTAACAAAACGTGTTTAAATGAATTCTTGCTGATAAAAAATAGGTAGTAAATCTCTCTCTCTCTCTCTCTCCCTATATATATATATATACACACACACACACACACACACACACACACACAGATAGAAATTATATAGATTGGAATGTCAACTATATGCTCGATTTTTTTAAATTTTCTTAAAAGCGGCTATTTTCTTAAATTTTAAGAAATTTGTAAACAAAAAAAGATTTTGATTTTAAACTTCTTCCTAAAATAAATTATATATTTTTGACACGTTATTTGAGTAAAATTAGAAAATTAGAAAATTTAAAGTTAAATTAATCTGATTTGAAACAAACAGTACTTACTTATAGCATAAAAAAAATTGTATCCAAACATTTCTTAACGTTGTGTTTGAATTTTTTCATGTCTTTATTCCCGTTATCGCTATAAATCTAGGTGATGACAGATATTATGGATGAACAAATTTGACATAATTTTACTAAGTAAGCGAACGAGTTTTTTTTTATTTTTAACTAGTAATTTTTTAAAATATTAACATTTATTCAGCAATTATGTAATATTTATTTTTATTTCATACTTTCTTAATTAGATAATTGTTTAAACTTTTTAAATCATTACATAATTGTTTAAACTTTTCTTATGAATTAGATATTTCTTTAAACTTTATTTATTAATTGTTCAAACGTTTTTATTAGATAGTAATTTTTAAACTTTCTTAATTAGATAATTGTTTAAAGTTTTTTATTAGATGATAATTGTTTAATTTTTTTTTTATTAATTAGATAATTGTTTAAAATTTTTTAAGGATTATGTCATGTATACATTTCCATACGTAGAAATTATAAACGTTTTTTCCATAAAATTTTTTTTTAAAATTATTTTTAAAATATTCGGGTACAAACGACTGTTATGTGCTTTCCAAATTTCGATTCGTAAATTTACTTTTCCGTTAACGTTATCATTGCATTACGTGCCTAAAAGCAATAAAGAATTTTAAACGATTTTTGAAGTATTAAGAAGTTAATGAAAAAAATGAAAAAAAAAATTTTTAATTTTTATTTCTTCATAAAATAATGTCCTTAATATAACGTATTTACAAAAGCAAGTCAAAGCTTTTTAAATTAATTAATGTCATAGTTTTTTACATTTTTTTTTTTTGATAATTCAGAGCATATTTTCTATGAAACGGGTTACTTTTTTACAAAAAATACCCAAAAAACAACACAAAAACTGGTGATTTACTTTCTATAAAGAGTCCTGTTTTTAACTATTAGGTCATCCCATAAGTTATGTCCGAATTTTAACTTTTTGTTAAAATGAACGAAATTTAAAGAGTATTTTATAATGTCTAATGGAGCTGAACATTATTTTTATGTTTAGATGCATTTAAACTGATCAAATTTTATTTCAGAGAACAATAAAATAAAATTTTGTTTGATTAAAACCCTGCTAACATGGAAGTACCCAAGAATCATTTGAGGCACATAATACTTTATGAGTTCAAGAAAGGAAATTCAGCAGCCGAAGCGGCTAGAAACATTCACTCAGTTTATGGAGAGGAATGTGTGAATGAAAGAACTTTCAGAAGATGGTTTGCAAAATTCAGAGGTGGAGGTTTCACCCTTGAAGATGAAAATCGAACCGGACGTCCAGTTGAGTTTGATGAAAAGCTTCTTGAAGCAGCCCTTAAAGAAAATCCTGCTTTATCAGTTGAGGAATTGGCAGTGGTTCTCAGTTCAAACCATACAACTGTTCATCGTCATCTTCAACAACTTGGAAAAGTTCCTAAACTTGGAAAATGGGTGCCTCATGAATTGTCTGAAAACAACTTCAAATCCCGAGTTGACATCTGCTCTTCTCTTCATTCTCGCCAATTTGTTTCGACTTTTTTGGATAGACTTGTGACTGGCGACGAAAAATGGATCTTTTATCGAAATGTTAAGCGTCGTAGACAGTGGCTTGGTAAAGGGGAAGGACCCCAGCCACAGACGAGAAGGGAACTTCATGAGCAAAAGGTTCTTCTTTCAATCTGGTGGGATTGCCAAGGAATAATCCACTTTGAATTCTTACCACCTAATGCAACAATTAATGCTCAAATATACTGTCAGCAATTAGAGCATTTGAACCAAGCTTTGAGGGAAAAAGACCCGCTCTAGTGAATCGAAAACGGGTGATGTTTCATCAGGACAATGCGCGACCACACACAGCAAGAAATACGTCACAAAAGATCGAAGAACTTGGTTGGGAGAAAATTCCTCATCCACCTTATTCTCCCGACCTTGCTCCTTCAGACTACCATTTGTTTCTTAGCTTACAGAATCGTTTGGAAGAAACAGCTTTTGTAACACAGGAAGAGCTTAAAACTGACATTTGTGAGTTCTTCGAACCAAAGCCAAAAAGAATTTTACAGTAATGGAATTAGTAAGCTTGTTAATAGATGGAAGGAATCATAGATAATCAGGGAAAATACATTGTTGATTGAATCTGTAATTAAATGTAACATTTGGTCACTTGTTTTCTTTATTCAAAATCGGACACTTATGGGATGACCTGATAATAAAACAAATCCCATGATTAAAGATTTAATTTCTCGAAATTTCATGAAAATATATAAGGGGGTGGAAACATGTTAAAAAATGTCTTTTTAACAAGAATTTCTAAAAAAAAATCCGACAAATTATTTGATATTTGCAAGAATTTCCTAATCAACGTGTGTTTTCCTCGGGAAAAGCGCAAAATAAAACAAACCTTTTTTCTCTATTAATGTGCTGTCGTAAAAAAAACAAAATTTTTAACCAAAATTTTCTACGTGCTAGAAAGGAGTAAAAAATTTTAAAAAATAATAAAAAAATACTTTGGTCTTTCCTCTTTATAACAACATAAACATATTAAGACAAAACTTTGTTTTCGTTGATTTATGGGCCTTTTTTCATCGTGATATACTGCTTTCTTTACGCAACCTAGTGGATATATATATATATATATATATATATATATATATATATATATATATATATATACAGAAGTTTACTTAAATATAACCGACAATGTCTGTTGAATTTTTTGCTCGATTTTTTTTTCAATTTTAGAATTAGATGATGTAGACCCAATTCAAAATTCTGGATAAAGTCTACATTGTTCATGTTTTGTTCTCTTTATTTAAGGATTTTCAATCATCTCAGTCATTATAAAGAACTGGATATTATCAGTATGGTAGACAACATTTTGTTGGTTATACCCTGTTTGGGGGAGGAACGCTAATATTAAAATTATCGCAAATATACGCATATCGTGTAATTGACATCATGTCTAAAACGGTTTAACGAAACTCGACTGCACCAGAAAAGGCTAAATCAAACATTTATAAATAACCATTCGTACGTGTTTATATAAATAAAAAAAAATTTAAAAAAAGTCTATCCAAAATTTCCATTTCAATGTACAATGTCTAATTCGAAAATTGGAAATATACAATAAAAAATTAACAGGCATACCACGTCAGTGGAATGTCACAAAAAACATTTAAATGAATTCTTGCTGTTAAGATAGGTAGATGATCTATCTATCTATCTATCTATCTATCTATCTATCTATCTATCTATCTATCTATCTATCTATCTATCTATTGTCTCGTTGATAGTGTCATTGTAATCACTCTATATCTATCTATCTATCTATCTATCTATCTATCTATCTATCTATCTATCTATCTATCTATCTATCTGCGTAAAAGATTCATTAGACATTTGAAACTTTTTTCCGTCTTAGACGAGTATAATTCTCACATGCCTTTCAACCCAACTCTACAATAATACGCGTCACGATGTCTAGTCTACGTGCCATGGAACGATGCCACATTATGCAGTACGGACGATAAAGGCTACACAAAGTCTGACATTGCTACAATCGTCTCGCTGGACAATGACAAGTGTGCATGCGTGTTAAATGCAAATTTGAATTTTCTTTCCAGTGAAATCTTTTTCACTTTTTTTAAGTTTTAATTTTTTTTTTTTAATCAAAGTATTACCTAAAATTTCTTTTGAAAATATTTTCTTATAATGATGAGTCTTTTCTTAATTTATAAAGGCTGGCGAACTGCTAGGACATGTGCACTTTCGACACGTGATAAAATAACCGAAAGTCCTGTTCCAAAACAGACATCTGATTTAATCGAAATTTCAGCTTTTGTGAATCTGATTTTAAAAATGTTTTGTGGAAGTATTTTTATTTCAGTTAATCCACCCACTTTACTTTATTCATGGTTAATCCATACTAGTTAATTTTGTTTTTGTCTCTTTCTAATTCTTACATTTTTATAAAGCTAAATCCCTGAAAGTGTTATTAAAAGTATTTAATATCGACTGTGAACATTGCCTTAAATAAATCGTGTGGTTTCATGCCTTCACTGATAAGGACACAGACAACACACATGTGCCTCGTTCCAAACCATTTTTGTTTTCGAATTTTCTAAAAAAAAAGGAAAAGCAACAAAACAAGGGGTACAATCCGAATCCCTTACGTACTTAATGTAATTCTAATTAATTATTGCTGAAAACACAATCACATCGAAAATATGGTCTGGAATCTCAAGAAAGGAATTCAAGAAAACTCAAAAATCATGTTTTGAGTTCCTGATACCTAATTTTAATAAAATATTTTGTATATTTTTTGTTTCCATAGAAAAGTAAAAACTGATGTATATTTGTTAAAAACTGACATGTATTTTTGCAGTAAGATTTGAAACACTTCTAGATATTGATTGTTGTTGATAAATTTGATATAAAATAAAAATGCGTTTGAGGAATCGAAAAATGTAAAGTTTAATGCTATTTTCGAGTGTGAATATTTTTTAATAGAATTTTATTTTATCTTTTTCACAACTGTTTGATTTGCTATTCGACGGAAGATCAAAAACGAAAATCAAAAATAAAATTCTGAGTTATGTCCCGTGACTTGATGATTGCTATAATGAATCATGTTGATAGTATTTTTGTCTGTTTATAACATTATTGTTCGCATTATAATAATGTTAGAAATACAGTAAAGTTATATATATATATATATATATATATATATATATATATATATATATATATATATATATATATATATATCACTTGGATACCATGGAAGAAGTTAAGGCTTCATAACAGATCTGACAAATATTTCCACATTGTTTTGTAATACAATTAACTTTACAATCAAAATAATTCATTAAGTGCTCAAAATTTCATAAAAATTGGATATTTTACCTGATTTTTGGCAATTTTGTAAAATCAAAGGTGCAATGAAATATTTGACATAAATAATTAATAAAATAGTCAGAAAATAATTATACCGATTAAAAGTATCACAAATTTAAAAAAATCTTTTCTCCTTTATTTTTTTATTTTAGGCTTCTTTTAATAATAGTATAAAAAAAATCAAAATTGGTTATTCAAAGATCCATGAAATTTACATATTCGTAAGCTTTTTTTCTTTAAAAATCAAACAAATTTCTTGATTGTGATAGGGTTGGTCTCCCATATTTGATTTGATTTACGACATGAACAGTTTGAAAGTTCAAACAATGACCTTTGGACGTGTTGACACGTGAAAGCATATCTTGCTGAGGAAAAATGTATTTTTCGTTATATTTTATGCAAAAAGCAAATCATATTTTTTACAAAATCTAGTTCATTAATCCATAGATTTTCTATTTTTCTTTGAAAAATCATTATATGGGATAGATTTTTAAAGTCTTTTAATTTCTGTTTTCTTGGCATCCATCAAATTAGCTAATCGAACTGGGCGGAAGTGCGTTTCTCTTTACTTTGTTTTGTTTTAAAACTGAATAAAATCTTTATCTAAAGACGTAAAATTATTTTTCTTTTTTATGAATTAAATTTGAACTTTTTTATACAAATAAAACAAACATCTAATTTCAACGAAGACATTTAAATCATTTAAAATGCGTTTCTTCAGCTTATTTTTTAGAATGTATGTGAAGGTATCTATCAGCTGCCTTACTTGAGTAATTAATGACTCACGATACGTGTGGAATTAATTATTTTTCTGATTATCAGTAAAATTGATAAACTCGTCCATGTTGAAAATCTGTCAACACAACATAACACAATTCTCTTTATAAAAAATATTTTTTTTAAAATAAAATGTACTTTTCTAAAATGTTATTTGAGAAAAATTAACTGATTTAAAGTTTAATCAATCTGAATTGAAACAAATATTACTTATTTTTAGTTTAAAAAATCGCAGAAAAGCATTTTTAACACAGAGGTGGGAGTCTTTATGAGATGTTGACACATGTCGACAACCAGGCGTTTGAGAAATTTATCTAAGGACAAAATTATTATAAAATGACATGATGAATACAACGTAATCCTTTTTTTTAAAAAAGATCTTTTAGAAATAAAAATAATCTAATATTTTATTGAATTTTATGTATTTTTTGGCTTACGAAGACACATATTGAGGAAATGTTAGAAAATTACCAATAAATTTTAAATTTACTATAGTTACTTTTTTTTATTTTTGCATCATATTGTGTGTGGGCGCGCTTATTTACAAAAACCGGCACACACACACAAAAATTCAAAATCCTTTTTAAAATACTAGGTGCCGCCAAATTATAGTTATGATTAGTAAATAGTTTTTTTTAATTTAATAACAATATCACTTGACCGGTACAAATTAATATAGAATTTAATGATTTAAAAGTTTATGAATTATTCAAATTAAAATTTAAACAAAATGAAAACAATTCATGTAAAAATTAATTATTCATCGAAACAATTTTTTCATATGAGAATAGTGTCCACAATATACGTTATTCATAAAAAGTAATTAAAAGCTTTTGTAATTAAATAATGTTTTAATTTTATTGCATTTTTTACTTTACGATTCAGAGCAGATCTTTTGTAAGTGGGGTGGGGGGTCTTGGCTGACAAAAAAAAAATGAAAATTAATGATTTAATTTTTTCGAGTTGTTATAACTAATACAAACATTAAGCGTTAAAAAAAATCTCAAAATTAGATAAAAGAGGATTAGGGTAACAGATGCAAAAGAAAGAAAAAAAGAAATTACCAAGATTTAAAAAAAAAAAACAGTAACGTTTCGAAATAATTTTATTCCTTTGTGAATAAGTCTTGAATGTTTCATTAAACTCCGACAACTATCTGATTTTTGCAAGAATTTCCAAATTAATATTTTTTTCACCGCGAAAAGACTCAAATGACCTATATTATTTTATGTCCCCGACTTTAACGCCAGAAAAACAAGATATTTAACCAAAATGTTCAAAGTTCTAAAACGAATCAAAAAATAAAATTCAATAATCAAAAACTCCTTCGGTTTTCTTAATAAAAAAAAACAAAACATTTTTGACGATAAAACTGTTTTTATTAAGTTTTGGGCATGTTTCATTATGTATGCTCATTTTTTAGCAAACCTTTGGCCGTACAATGCTTTGATAATGGGAAGTGGGTTTGCCGTGTCATCAGTATACGTAATGTCCTCATCATCCCCAATAGAGCAAGTGAATTTAAAAACAACACTGAATTTTTTGTTTTATTATAGAGGTTTTAATTTTAATGTGGCATTATTAGCAACTATTAAGTTCAGTGCTTTAAACATTTTTAAGAGATAACGAGTCATAGAATTTTATTTCTATTTGTAGGCGTTATGTATCCCCGGTTCATATTTTTAATTATTCCGTCTTGTTTGTCGTGTTTGAGTGCCATTACGATAAAATAAGTTGATACTATTACTACTACGACGGAGTTCGACGCTTTTATAAGTCTTACTGACTATATATATATATATGTGTGTGTGTGTGTGTGTGTGTGTGTGTGTGTGTGTGTGTGTGTATAACTGTACTGATTCAAAAATAATAAAAAAATGTTGATTGTGGACTAAAAATGGAAGTTAAGTATAAGTTTAAAGACATCATGGCTTTGAGGAAAACGCTATAATTATTACTACTATCCTACGTATAGTTCACATTAGTATCAATTTTACTCTTTTTAATCTCATATCCCTTCAGTTCAAGTCTCTCCACATATTCCGTTTCTTTATTATCTGTGAATTGCTATGCCTTCTTAGGAAAGACAGTGGGGAGTGATTTCCAGTGACCTTCTCCAGGGATTTAAATTCCTTCTCCCAAAAGGGCTGCCACCCAAGGCTAAGGAATCCCATTCTAACCTGCTGTTTAGTCCTTAGTTGGTGGTAGAGACGAGATGGATTCACGCCTTACTCAAGGACATTTGTGCAAAAGTGAACGCAACATTCTAGGCTGGAATTCGAACTCGACTCCCCGATTTCACTTTTTGCGCCAATAACAGTAACTCCATCTGCAAGTAATTTTAAATAGGTATTCCAAATTTCATCGATGGCATCTTAAAATCACTCACGTTACTGACACTACAATCCTGTGTCTCTTTTCCTCCGCAAAAAGTATTTTCTTGTGAGATAAAATCTTAATTGACAAGTCATCCATCATGAAAATTCGGCCTCTGCGCGACTTGAATTCCCAAGATTCTATCCCCCTCATCGTCCAACCACTCCCTTTTCCACGCTGCTATGCAATTCTAGTGCAACAGATTGTTTTTGTTCCATTTGTTTTTGTTTGGCTGTTTAGTTTCTTTTTTTTTCTTTCTTCTGATATGTCTCCTCATCGATATAAACAGAATCTGTTATTTCCATTCCATAATGTTTTGTAAATGATGTGTATAAACACCGTGATATGGACAAAATCGCCCAAGATTCTTGTTTATTAATCAAATATAGATTAACTGCAAACATATTTTCTCGGAGTTAGATTCACCTGTTATTTAATGAGCAGAATAATTGTTTTTGACGCTCAGCTTTTTCGTCGACCACACCAACTCTGTCGTGGAACAAATTCTTCATCAATATACCTAGCCGAGTATATCTTGTTCATGTTCATTTTATAACAATGTATTTGAAGTGGTATGCATATCTACCTATATATCTATACCACTTTATACGTGTTCAGAAAAACGATACAGAATGATATGCAATATGTATTCCATGGTGGAGGGACTAGCCATAGTTAAATGCAAAAAATAACAGAACAGTCCAACAAACAGAATTGACAAAGTTGGCAATAAATAGAAAGAAGGAACTAGCAAAAGATAATATCAAACATAATGTTAACAACTAAGAATTGGCGTCGATACACAAAAATGAGTTCGGACAAGCGAACGTAGCGTTCTGCCTTCAAGACAAGACAGATCGGGACCGAGTCATATGAAACTGCAAACCGGCCTATTTTATTGGCTAAGAAAAAGAATCCCAGCATGCATTTGTGTATTTCTGCCTATAAAAGAGGAGAGTACGCGTTTTGCGGTCATTCCGAAGTCATAAGAATAAAATAATAAGTTTGACTGTAAATAGATACGCAATTCTGTAACACCAGAGATGAAGTGCCGAAGTTCCCGAAACACGAAAATTATTACTTGGTCGAAGAAGAGCGCTTTTCATTAGATTCGATCTACCTAAAGGCGCTAGTCAGCTATTGCTGCGACTAGATTACTGATTTCTACTACTATGTATTCCCTCCACTGTCAAACTGGTCACATATTCACTATATATTCATCAACTTAAAAGAGAGATTAGAATGAATGGACTCTGGCAAGTTTGCCAACAATCCCCGTTATTGTTGAAATATTTCTGGTTAAAAAAAGATATTTTTAACAAATTTCTTCTTTTTTATTTCTGACTGCATAGAGAAAACATTTTTTTAACATCTGTTGGCCAAATAAGTTGAAAAACAAACTCTTGTCATATTTCTTCATAATCATGAAGAAAAGTTTGCAATGTTTTACTTACAATGACGAAAATTTCAAGTTAAAACTTTATTTTAAAAATGTACAAACAAATTTTTTATTTTTTCTTAAATTTTATTTCATGTTTATTTTACTTTTTCTTTTGCTGTGTGCACCCATCCATTTTCGTAATGAAATATGGTGAGTTAATGGATCTTCCGGGTTGATCGTACTTTTTAGTGGACTTCAAACTTCAAAGAGCTCTACTCTACCCCTGCACTAGAATTATATTCAAGTCTGTGTCTGGTGTGAATTCACGACGTCGTTTGTGGTATTGTGAATTTTTATTTTATTTATTTATTTTAATTATTTTTTTTATTTATTTTTATTTATTTATATTTTTTAAGAAATTTCATGCTCAGGAGCCACTCAAGGAGAAGAGTTACCGTTAAAACGGTAATGTTGAACAATGCCTGTGATATAAATGAAAAAAAAGAGGTTACAGGAAGTGAACATTATGAAGATAAGAACGATAGATAACATTTGACCCTTTACAAAGAAGTCAAAATTAACGTGTTCAAGGAAGCATTCGCACGGGTGTTTGTTCCACAATGTGACAGTTATTGGGAAAAAGTTACATAGGTGGAGCTTCCTTCTTACAGAGGAAATAAAAGTGATTTGACTGATGTTTCCTACTTGTAAAAGTCTGAATTGGAGGAACTAGAGAATGAAGCTCATTTGAACATTTGCCGTGGAAATAGTGATATATTTAGGCTTGCAACAGGGGATGTGCTAGTGGTGTAATGAGAATGATATTCGGAATGAGAAATCGTAGAGCCGAGTTCGAATTCCAAATGTTCTTTACATACACTTACGCGCAAATACCTTTGGGTAAGGTATGGATCTATCTCCCCCTTTCTCTCAGCTGGACTCTTTAGCCGAGGTTGGCAATCAGTCTAGGAGAAGGACCAGTCTGACACTTTGATAGCGGTTATGTACCTATTAGCTTTCGATCTAAGTACTTCATCAAAAACAACTCGTTGAAAAAGTGTTATGCAAAGATCCATTATGTAACTATTGAATTGAATTGCCTGCAACGCCGTGTTTGTTGGAAAGAGGATGTAGGGTGGGAAATAAATCATCCCCACAAGACGGTGGAATCGATTTTGGACACTATCAAAACTGGAAAGTCGAGATTTAGCAACTTCAGGCCAGATACGGATGCAATGCGCCATTTTGGGCCTAATCTGACACTTGTAAGGATAAAATATGGCCGAAAGAGTCAGGTACTTTCTGGAGCGATGTAGTAAGACAACCATTTCCACAGTATCTTTAGCAAGGTTTTGCATAACGTGTCAGAGACTTGCTGACCAAAGCCCTAAGAAATCTTGAAGATAAAGTGAAAAATGAAGGATGAAGAAAGTCATCCCCAAATATAAGAACACCATATACAACTGACATGATACGCAACAAAGCTTCCCAACTAGATAGAAACAAATCAATTGAAGAAGAAAGGAAATAAATTTAGTTCTTTTCTTTTTCAATTAATTTATTTATTTGTTTAGGAAACTAAAAAAATACCAGAAGATATACAATTACATCTATCCATGAAGAACATGAACTGGAATAAATTATCACTGAAACGAGGAAGGTTAATAAGAAAAATACAACGTAATTCAGTTGGACCACTTCTTATATGACAGAGCATGGTTAGTCACGGAAAAGTCAATACTTGCATAAAAGATTCATTGAAATGACGTCTAGAACGTAGAAATGAAATGAGTGTTGATAGGAACAGTAAAAATATAAGACACAAAGGTTAGCCGCTGTAATAGAGAAAGTGAGAAGATTATAGCCAAGGAAATGATATCGACAGACAAGTAATAAAAATGATGTTCGGAACAACGAAATTCAGTTCTACAGACACAGGTAAATATTGAGGGTGAAGTTTGCTCTTCTAGCAGACCAGAGAGTAAAACTGAAAAAGCAATATGTGGAAGTGAAAGAAATTGCGGGATATAATGGTAACAATTATAGCCGTGAATAACGGCGCGTTCTGAAACAGTTTCTAAGGGCCTTGGGGAAAATTGGTTAGGAAAATTGAAAATCCGAGGGAGAATCCAAGATATCCAAACAGCAGCTTTACTAAAATCAGTTGGAATATTGAATAGAGTCATGGAGTACTAAAGAAAATTACTTTTATTTGATCTCTGCTAAAAACTATTTTATGATTCCTACGTGAAAGTTAAATGAGTACACACACACACACACACACACACACACAGATACGCGTGCGAACCATTCCATCAATATACGCATCTGCATTTCTGTAATTATTTTGTATTTATCACAAATTTTCTTTTTCTAATGCAGCACAGTTTCAATGTATTTAGTTTTGATTGAGGCAACGTTTTATTCATGCAACTGATTGATCTTTTCTGTTGTGCAGCCTGTTTTACATTGTCTATAGTGGCATGATCAAAAGCATAATAATGTCTACCCTGAAAATAGATATTTTCTATCGCAACATGTTTGAAATTTAGTATATTATACTATATATAAATATATATATATATATATATATATATATATATAGTTAAATGAGAACAAATGGAGTATAATTCCACTGTACGCAACATTTAATTTAAAAGAAAGCTCAGTACAGAGTAGAGCTAAATATTATTTATTTTAGGATATTAAAATAAAAACGTTAAAAATCGCTACACAATTACAATTATGTTTCGACACAACAAATGTCTCTCCTCGTCCGATGTTAAGCTACTGGCGAGTGAACGATGAATTTAATTTCAAAAGCAGAATAATTCCTCTTTTTTTCGAGAAAAGAAAAGACAGAATAAAAATAGTCTTGTGGTCTTTACCGTGATTAACCAGTCTACACTAAATTCAAACACAGCGAATTTTTTTTTAATATAGGTCTTGACACGAAGTTGTCTGCATATAAATCCTAGACAATTTCCTTATGTTCAGATATAAGTGGTTACATTATTTCGTAAGATGTATAGAAGTCTGACGTTCCCTAATAAGGAAAATAAAAGGCAGGGCGGTAATTTAACCCAATGCTAACCAGTTATATGCTCGTTCAGCTTCTTACATAAAATTTTGTAGTAGATAAATAAAAGGCCCCTTTCAGAAACTGGTAAATAACTTAACCATACGAAAAAAAAAAACAGATAAAAAATACAGAACAACTTTGGCAATATGCAACAGTTAAATAAAGAGCATCCATATAAGATGCTAATAATACCAACTAATCAATGTAAGATGTTAATGCGCGGTATTTAGCGGAAAGTGTTCATTATACGCGATAGAGTTAACATATGCTTTGTCTGAAGTTCGCGAAAGTGTGAAACCTATGGTCACAAACAACTCTCCATGCAACCGCATATATATATATATATATATATATATATATATATATATATATATATATATATATATATATATATATATATATATATAGTGGTGGCATCCTAAATTTCAAGGGACCGGCTCAAAAGTCAGAGGTAATCTTTAGGAAACTATTCTGCTTACTTTCTTTTCAATCTGAGAATGGTAATAAATCACTTTACAGTATCAAAAAGAATTAAAACATTTTGATAATTTAATAGCAAACATTTATTTATTAAGATATTTCCAGATGGAAATTCTGTTCTCATGATATCTATGTTCAGAAGTATGATGCTTTTTTACTCTAGTCTCATTAGCTGTGTTATGGTTTCTTAATAACATTCGAACTGAATCGCCGCAGTCCCAAAAATCCAGTGGAAGACCTAACAAATTTATGACTAGAATATTTGCGAAATATTTAACTTCAAAACGGTAGGGGGGAGGCGTGTATCTATTAGAGTTTCACTAGGCGCACGCGTACGAACTTAGCGTAACTAACATTTTACCTCGACCATCGGCTATATAATATTTTTGGATAATCCTAGAATCGGTTCGCTTAGCTTAGCATTTATAATTTTAAGAATCGGTTCAAGCGAGCCAGTAGGATGCCACAACTATATATATATATATATATATATATATATATATATATATATATATATATATATATATAGACCCACTTCAGAAAATAATTATTTTGGGGCTTTTGAAATTCATTTTGTCAGTGTGCTACCAAGGATGTAAAAGAGGATACATTTATAAAGCAATTGTTAAGTTTGATGAAAATTGGTTGAAAGATCAACGAAAAATAAGAAAGAAACAGTAAAAATCGCCATTTTTTGCTATTTACGTACGTTTTCACGATATGGATGGACTCAATTATCAAATTGAATGACTGTTAAACAATCAAATTATTGTTGGCTATAATTGAGTGAAGTTTACATTAGATTGCTTGAAAATTGAGAGAGTTTTGAGTTTAAAATTTGTGTTGAAATCGTTTGTTTGTTTTTCGCGGTTTTTTGTTAAACGCAGTGACGTAGAAATAAAAATGAGATATCATTGAGCTCGTCATGATGTAAGTAACCTACATACCTAGTTTGTACGAAATCGGAAGAAAAAAGTTGAATTTATCGATTTTTGATCGGCTTTATCGATTATTGATTTTTAAAAGAATTATCTTTTTTTACGCTAAGAACCTGACTCTTACATTATACAATGTATATGCCAAATTTTGTCATAATCGGTTGGATGGATCTCGAGTGAAAAGGTATCACATAGACAAACAGACATCCTCTCTTTTATATATATATATATAGATACAAACCTAAGAGAATAAAAATATTTTTCACAATTATTATGAAAGCATAAGGCACAATAAAATATTTTTTGAGGAAACATGCTTTCAGTCACTAATAACGGCCACGAGATTTCCGGTGTGAGTTTAAAACTGCAGGACTACTACTAGTAGTAGTAATAATAAAATATGCAGCAATGAATCACTATAAACAAAATCAGCACTCCATCAAAGGGAAGTAAACGAAACCTCAGAAACCGAGAAAGAAGAAACAATTATCTGGCCATTTTAGAAGAAAAATCGAAAGAGTGGAAGATAAATCAATCAAAAAATGGCCACTTAGAAGAATCGTTAAGAGAGAAAGTGAATCGCTGTTAATAGCGGCCCAAAACAATGCCATAAAAACCATATATATAAAGGCCAAGTCAGATTAAACGCAGGAAAACAGTAAATGTCGACAGTGTCGAAATGAAGATAAGACAGTGAACTACACACGCAGAGAATGTAACGAGTTGCTTCCGAAAGAATACAAGAACAGGCATACCTTGTTTAAGCAGATAATCTACTGGGAACTGTGCAAGCAAAAACGTTTTTCCTATAAAGAACAATGTATCGATGCACAGACCACAAATCTGTCCTATAGAATGAAACATATAAAACCCATTGGGACTTTGAGATTTAAACCAAACCAGAGAATCTGATCCGATAGTCGTAAACAAGAAGGATACTGGATTTTACTGCCCTGGTGAACCACAAAGTGCATCTGAAAGAAAGTGAAATCTCAAATAAGTATCTCGACCTTACCAGAGAACTGAGGAAGTTGTAGAATATGAAGGTGATAGTCGTGTCTCTTGAACACTGAGAACAGTACCGAAAAAAAAACAAAAGAAAAAAAAACCCTGAGAAAACACTGGAATCTAAGCGCAGTACTGGATTGGTCTCAAAATTACACGGTTGAAATTGCTAGCTGTAACTGTAAGTTCTGTGCTAATAATTCATTCTCCTCTACTTTTCACTTGTGTAACTCTTTTCCGACTTCCTTTCCTGTCAACTACGATCTAGTGTAATCTCAGTCGTTATCGTCTGTCTCATTGAAATCTGTTTATTCTCCACACCCAGCTATGGGTTAATTAGTAGAAATTGTAACACTAAAAATAAATAAAATTGAGTACAGAATATTTTGTTTTCGTCATTAAATATCCCATAGAAGTTGATATACTTCTAAACAACCACCAAGGATACAGGGAAGGAAGAGGAACAAGCTCAGGGTGTCAGATGTCGATTAACATTACACTTGAATATTTGAAGATTACAGTCATCGGGGAAGCAAGTCACCACTATAAAATACTCGTTGGCATTCCCCTGGTGTATAGTTAAATACTTGAGATTAAAAATGTTAATCGAATATTATAGTAGCAATCACAAGAATGGATGTCAGTTATTATTTAAAGAAATAAGATTAAACAAAATTCCATTTCACTGAAGCAGACATTAAAGGTATAAGAACTTCATTGCCTCTTCTCTTTTCCCTTTCTTTCTTTCTTTCTTTCTGTCTTTTTTTATTTATTTTTATTAATACGATGTATGCTTTTACCTTCACTAAAATCCAACAGTCTCTTATATATTTTTTCTTTTATCGTTCCTCGCGATCAAAACAAAATGGTCCATTATTTATCTGAAGTAATGGCAGAGTGTAATGCACTTGCTAACGAGCTTATTAACTAATGGAGGAACAAAAAGGATTATATTTCTATATTATATATAAAAGAGGAGTGCGAGAGAGGTAACTATTAGCATAGAACTTACGGTTACAGCTAGCAATTTCACCTTGTTATATAGGAATAAAGTGTCGCTGCCAACACTTTAGTTTGAACATAGATCGCCAGTAAGCAAACACAGGCGATCCCATTATTGAATTAAGTAGACCACGTGACCATAGAGGAAACGCACATATGGGAGGTAGCATGTGTCTAATTGATCGTTGTTTATATTCTATCCTCTATAGTATTCGGGTCGTTATTTCTGCTCTATCCTCTATTATTATACGGACCGCTATTCTCTACTCTATTCACTATACCATTTCTCTATTCGGATCACTATACGCATTACTGTTCGAGTGAGTATTATCGAGTAAGTACTATTTAGTGCGAGTGATATTAGAAGACACATGACACCAGTATTGTTCAACGATTACGAAGTCTCTACTAAAACTAGCATTACGAAAGTAACAACGAGTATTCGTTGGTATCACAAAAGTGGCAACGCGTGTTCGTTGAGTCACAAAACAACTGTAAAATGATAGGATCTTGCGGTCAATCTAGTACTGCTCTTAAATTCATAAAGTCACGGTACCAAAGATAAAAGTTCATCAGAACAGTTACCATGAATGTATTTATAGTAATTATTCTGATGAGCATTCCACTTTGGTACCTACATGTCCATTGACTATTATATAGTCTCCATAAATAATTTATATTTATATCTTTATGTTTTCTTATTCGCTTTTCAATTTCTATTGTTCTTCCTACGCCGAACGTGTTTGGTAGTTGTTTAGAGGCATATCAAACTCTATTTGTTATTTAATGACGAAATCTAAATATTCTGTACGCAATTTGATTTATTTTAAAATAATAATGGTTTACTGATACAATTTTTACTAATTAACCTATAGCTGGGTGGGGAGAAGAGGCGAATTCGTACTTTACCCAAGGGTATCTGTTCGTAAGTGAATATAACGAACCCAACTGGAATTGGAACTCGGCTCCCTGATTAACAATTCCGAGCCGTTATCCATTACACCACCCGAAAATCTAAGCTTACAGAACCTGACATTGCGAAGCAGCCACCTATTTAGCTACTGACCAGGCTCGACGTTGATTAACCTCGGTGATGGTAGTACGCTAACCCTTCCAAATAGAACAGGCACGGTGGAAGAAAACGTTTCTAAAACGACTCTTAGAAGATAGTGAAAGCAGCTCGATTTTTTTAATGCCCCACTCATGTGACCTTATGCCAGACTAAAGTAAGCATAATCAGTAATTATTGACGCCTATTGTAATTAAATTATTAGTCAGCTTGTGTCGTGGAATAATTGGCTAGTGTGAAGAGGAATCGGTAAACTGAGCTCAAAGTCCCGATTTCGTCTGTTGCATTCAATTTCACACTAATGCCCTTGGGAAAGCATTTCTTCTCCTCTCTCCTAAGCTATAAATTAAATAGCAATCTAGGCAGGACTCTTTAACCAACCTTAGAGAAGAAAAACTCTGAACTCAAATTCGTAGAGAAGACAACTTGAAACCACTTTCCCAAGAAATCATGCTAATTCCCAGGTAATAAAGAAAATGATTTTGTAGAGAGATATCATCACCTACACTCTAAAGCAGAGGTCATCAAAGTGTGTTGATGGGACTTATCCAGCGGGCTTGACTGTAAAAAGTGGTCGATAGATGTCAAAAGATTGATTAAATTTTTTGAACTAAAAACTGACATTTGTATAAGACAATAATTGAAACTTTCATATTGTGACTTAGATATATATTTAATTGATATACTTGATATATACTTGATTAATATACTTGATATATACTTGATTGATATACTTGAAATAAATGATTAATATACTTGAAGCTCGTGGAATAATTAAGGAGGGACTTTAAAGTACGTTCTGAGGACCTTGATAAAATGAACGTTTCCTAACTGGATTGTTATACCGTTTGATTTAAAAACAGGAAATGTAGGCACTGACTCTAACTTACAAGATGAAATCATTCTTATATGTGAAAATATCAAAGCTAAATCATTGTTGGAAAGTAAAAAGCTCAGTGACTATTGGATTAATGTAAATGTGGAACAAGCATAGTGCAGCAGTTGAGCCATTTTACTTATGTTCCCAAATTCATACATGGTAGAACTGGTTTTAGCCAGGCAAACGCAATTCTGATTAACGTTTAGCACACTGCATTATTAATATTACTTCCTTTTCCACTGCATTCTTTTTAAGGCCTCTCAATTGCAGTATCCTTATTGTTAATTTCATTCAAAGTTGTTTTTGTTGTTATTGCAGGATACGACAACACAACTATGAAATTCAAACACGCTATTGTTCATGGATTAGAGTCACCTTCAGTGGCAGGATAAACAAATGAAGCCAGATACAGAGTGATAAGTGTTAAACAGACAAACAGGCTGAAGTTGGAATAATGTGTTGATTTTTGACTAAAATTCACCAATTTCCAACCAAATATAAACACCCTTGCTACCGTTCATCACAAATATTTTAATTAATGATGTCAACTTATTCAGTCCAAAGGCATTTTATTTTCTAACATGTTTATTATTAACCATATTAGTTTTTACTCATTGCTGTTGTTCAGACATATACATTTGGCTGACGGCCACATTACGTTGAAACATCGGTTCCCATACGATCACCGAAGTTAATCAACGTCGAGCCTGGTCAGTAGCTAAACAGGTGGCTGCTTCACAATGCCGGGTTCTGTAAGCTTAGACTTTCGGGTGGTGTAATGGATATCGGCTCGGAATTGTTAATCAGGGAGCCGAGTTCCAATTCCAGTTGGGTTCGTTATATTCACTTACGAACAGATACCCTTGGGTAAAGTACGAATTCGCCTCTTCTCCCCACCCAGCTATAGGTTAATTAGTAAAAAATTGTATCACTAAACCATTATTATTTTAAAATAAATAAAATTGCGTACAGAATATTTAGATTTCGTCATTAAATAACCCATAGAGTTTGATATGCCTCTAAACAACTACCAAACACGTTCGGCGTAGGAAGAACAATAGAAATTGAAAAGCGAATAAGAAAACATAAAGATATAAATATAAATTTTATTGAGAAACAACAGCAAACATAACCCAAAGGAATTTCTACCTTTGAATAAAAAACGATTATTATTGATACATTTTTTGTTTTTATGCTTAGTATATTTAAGACTGGATGTGACCTAATGTTGCTTTAACATTGCGGGGGGCATATACGTAGTTACGCATATGACCAAGGATAAAAATTGATTTTTGCCCAGCCCCCACGACCATTATCATGTTGGCATCGGTATTATACTGACCCAATCTCTTTAGTGCGATGAGGAAGGTGCTGCCTTAAGGTTGGAATCCCCGGGGCTGAGCAACCTCTCCCATCTGAAATGAGGAGAATCATAGGTCTACTTACAGCACAAGGATATACCTCAGCAACCCTCAATGGTTAATGGTTAAATTGTGTGCCAGGTGGGAGGTCGATGCAAGAATTCCAGGAAGATGTCGATGGTCTAAACATTTTGAGGTCCCCTATTCTAAAGAGATATGATATTTTTAAAAATAAATTTGATTCTTTCTTAATGTATGACTTATTACTTTGGTTTTGTGTCAGACAAAATCCCATTTCGTAAATATTTCCAGTAATATTTCAATTTTAACTCAACGTTTACAAGCGTAAAGTTATTTTTCTGACAGCGGATTGCTTTTTCCGAGTTGTTGACATTTTACAAATTCTATGAAAACATCGAATTCATTTTTGTTATTTCCAACAATTTTTGTATGATGGACACGTTTGTTTCTGCTACCTACCTTTCGATATTCTTAGCTACCCGACACCGGGAAATTTCAATAAGTTGTATTCAATTGCTATAATATATATATATATATATATATATATATATATATATATATATATATATATATATACATGTAGTCAGAAATTGCTTTTCCGAGGCTTTATCGATAGAAATAATGAACATCGGTGAGCAAGATAAAGCGGTAGATAGCAATGGATCAAGGTAATCCTTTGCAACATTCAGTGAAAAGTGCACATGTACCTGGTATTGTACATGACAAAACCTGACGGAGAAAGGATGACGTAATACCAAGAAAAAAGAAGAAAGAAAAATGAAAATGCAAAATACCTTCCAGCTTAAGAAGCGATGGAAAATGTAGTATTTTCAAGTTTCAGAAAAAATAAAAATAAGGAAAGGAAGAAAAAAAGAAAGAGGAGGAGTGGAGGGGGAGGAGGAATAGTTGTGTAATGAATCATAATTTATCAGGAAAATTTAAATAAAGAATTCTAACTGGCCAGAAATATGTAGATTATTATAGTCCCAAATAATTTGAATTGCGAATTAAGACCGATTTGACCAATGATATTTTAATAGATTTCGACTTTTTGGAAACTTGATTTTTATTATTTGCTGAAGGTTATTTCATTGTTTCTTTAATATTTTCTGGGTTACTGCATTTAACAGAATAAAGTAGGATTTATTCAGAAGACGGTTTTAGTTTTATTTAAGTATTGCAATGTTTCCAGTGAGCTCTCAGTATATTACCAAACATTACAATAGAACTAGAGCTATATATATATATATATATAAAAACCTGTATATAAAAAGCAAGCAAGCACTAGAAATGAACGATAAGCCAGAAATCACAATATAAACCCAATCACCAACCCTTTCAGAAGTAATTTTTTTTTCCGGTGGGGTCATTTCGTATGATGAGCTTATTTTCTGTATCCTTCATATTATTTTCCCCAGGTGAGTGTTTTTATCATTACCGGAAATTCCTTTCAATTATCTCCCTTTCTTTTGTAGTTTCCATCCGGTTAATGATAGTAGTGTTCAGGAGGGGGGTGCATGTTTGAATAGGATTGATCAGCTGTTACCGACGAACGTTGCTGGTAATTTAATACGATAATTCCTTTTACAGTGCAAATGATAATAAACATGTTTGATTAAATAATATTATTATAGAGTTGGGCTTGGTAGAAATGAACATCGATGGGGAAAATTATAGCCTACACTAGTGAACGTTGGGGTTAAAATTAACCTCCGGGGGGATTCAGCTGAGCATATATGACATAGTGCAATTTTTATTTCTTAGCTATTTTCACTTTGAAAGTACGTCTTATATGCGCTAGTTGGCAGATGTCATCAAATATACCAGACGGCTTCTTAATGATGATGCGAACTATCATACTACGATGATATTGTGCCATTGCGTCATCCAGTGTTCAGGTTCAAAGTCGGAAATGGCGAAAACCAGGTTAAGACTTAATAAGGACAATCAGCTATTTCTTGCATACTTGTTCCCTCGAGAATCTGGGGGTTCTGCTGTATACTTTCGTATTTAAAAACAGTGGTGGGATTTGCGCGAACCTGTTCTTGGAATTTTATGAGCTCAGCGAACCCGCTGCTAGCTGCAGCCCGAATAAACAAACTGCTAATTTTAGATTGTCTACAAATTCTAGTCACATAAACCGGTTGGGGATGTAAATTCGGGTGATCAAATAAGGGTTAATACAAATTTCATGAACTACTGAACATGGTAGAGCCAGATACTTGGAATATTCAAGAAATAGTTATTCTCTGGAAAACTGCAGAAGAAAAGCTTCAATAAAATGATTCATCACAACATTCCCATTAATGATTTTCGTGACTATGTGCAAAATGTCCTGAAAAATTTTCATAATCCTTTAATTCCTCAAAGTGTACAAAAAGCGAAAACTATTATCAATGCGATTGCTATCAGTTCTTCCCGTTCCGATGCAGAACGAGGTTTTTCAAGAATTAATATACTCGGATAAAAGAAGCCGCTTTGTAGTGGAAATGCAGTAAACTTGATGACAATTAATCTTGTTGGTCTCCCTTTAGATTTTTGGGATGCCACTCTTTTCGTTAAAACATGGCTTAGAAAAAATCATAATGCTGACGATAACAGAGTAAGGCAAAAATGCTGAAAATTATGATGACAATTAAGTGGCTATTTGGAAATTTTTCAAATGAAAGATCATAAATAAAAGATTTTAAAGCAATTCTTTTAATTATATTTCCTTTCAAAATGATAACGTGTAATGTAATGCAGATTAAGTTTGGTATTTTTGAATAAGTCCAAGAAAAATTTGATGTAAATTATATCTATATAGTAAAGTATAGACTATGGAAAACTGAGGGAACCCGTTGCTATTGTGACCTGTTGTTGAGAGAAGCCGTTCTTAAAATTATTCAATCCCACTACTGTTTAAAAGCATTTAACAATAATGAATGGAATTCAATCGTGGTACTATGTTGTCAAGAATTATATTGAATGCACATTAGCACAAACATTCAAAGACAGGTTTCTAGTTCCTTCCATCTGTCTGTCTAAAATGCAAGATGCGTTCTTTTATATAAAAAGTCACAGAAAGTGATTAGTAAATTTTGTCAGTTCCCGGGAATAAGTTGTACATATTTTTGTTATCCTTTTTTCATTCATTGTTTGGCCGGCTTCGACAGTGATTCATGCATATATTCCCAGTAGCATATAGTTAAGAAATCGTCTTTTTTAGCCCTAGGGCCTGTGTTATATTGTATAGCTTAGTATTTCAGACGCAAAACGTATCTTGTTTAAAAAGCGTTTCCATTTTCACCAATAGCATTTCACATGCCTTGCAGCCAATTCGATCTATTAGAATTTTCCGTTTTACAAAAGGTCAGACATTGACTAACGCATTGATAAGCTATATGAACTATAGGATTATTTAGCTAGAATTGTACCTTATTGCTACACGAAATTGTCTTGAAATAAAATTCGTTTCCTCATCACCAATCCGAACTTGACTTTTCTCTAGTCACGATGAACAGTTACACTGACAATGTAACTTCACGATTTAAACAACTATTATATTGTGTCTGATGTTAATTCCAAACATCAATTGGAACTCATATACATGTTAATGATGTTGGAAAATGGTCAGTTCATTCTGCCGTTCCAGGAAGTACCATATTCCTTCTGTCATATTTTTTCAGTTAGATTATACCCCCCTACTCCCCCAAAAAACAACTGAGTACTTCAGCCATATCTGGGCTGCAACTGCTCAATGTTCCCTTTCCGGCCTTGTGAAAGTTCAAAATCGTGTACGCGGTCTTGTAGGAGACATATTTTCCTATCTGTAGCCTCTTTCTCTCGGGCACAATATTTCAAGCCTATTGCTACACTATCGTTATTTCCCTAGCAAATGTTAAAGTGATCTCCATTCATTAATTCCAACGGTTCATACCTTTACAATTAGGACGCGTCACGTTACTTCACCCCCATTTCCTCTGTATACTAAATGTAAGTATAAAAGATCCACTCAGACAGATGTTCCCAAGAACTGCCACTTTGTGGAACAGACTCCCACGTGGGTGCTTCTCTGAACACTACAATCTTAACTTCGTCAAGAGTCAATAATTATCTCATTCTTATCCTCATAAGCTAAACTTCCTACCATCTCTTCTTTCATTCATATCACACACCTCATTTACCATAAGCATTTTAAGAGTAACCCTCTATTTTGAGTTGCACACAAGCCCTATATTGGACGAATTCTAGTATATAAAAGAGTGGCATTCATGACTACAGTTTTTACTTTCAGTGTTAATCTGACATTTCTCTCCTTAAATGACAATAAAAACAACAGCGGATTGGGCAGGTGCTATACTATGATCATAAGCAAATGTGTCATTGAGTGACACTTTTATTCTAGGCACAACGTAGGTATACGACAATTTGCAAAGCGAAAATATATATAAATCGACATTTCTGCTGAGGATCAGACCTCAGCAGAAATGTCGATTTATATATGACTATTCCCTTTCGTTTTGACGGGTACTATGCTAGTAATAATGATAAATATCAGGATTTCTCAATAAACTGAAAAACTTCTAAATAAATAAAGGACACATTCTGTCTGTCCGTCTGTATGTCTGAAACCATTCTGAGAGATCTCGTAACGTGAGGTTTTGAAGTTTGTGATTTGAAGAACTCAACGCAATTGAAGTTCTCAAGGAGTGCAGCTTTTAAGCTAATTAAAGATTATAAAAATGACAGTTGTACCTATTACTACTGGCACAATTGGAACAGTTTCGAAAAATCTAGCGAAGAAGCTGGAAAAATTGGATATCGTTGTAAGGAATAAGACACTTCATACTAGAACATTAGTGGAATCAGCAAGAACCCGATCGGAGTATAACTGTTTTGTGCCGATATTAGCGCTTAAAGAAAATCACCATGCATTATCGAAGTGATAACTCAACACAATAATAATAATAATAATAAGAAGAAGAAGAAGGGAAATCATCCTTTTGAAAAAGGAGACCGAAGCGATGTGGACAGCAGGTGTTAAGAACAAATTCCATCTAGTACTCAACTGATAGAGCGACTGGTTTACTCTTGTGCAGGATGTGTGAGAAAGCTACTGAAGGTGTCCATCACATTATCACTGGCTGCATTCAACTTTAAAAAAAAAAAAAGAAAAAAAAAAGAGTACAGACGACGCCATGACAAAGTAACCCTCAGAATACATTGAGAAATATGCAGGAATTATGGCCTCAAGTGCGTAGACAAGTGATGCGAGGATTCCCCACTATTAGTAGAAGAGAATGAGCAAGTAAAGCTTAAGTGAAATACAACCATTTTGACTGACAAGCGCTTGGAGAGTAGTTGTCCTGATGTCATACTTATGCACAAGAGCAGCAATAAATGGATCCTGATAGGGGTTAAGGTGCCTTGGGATAAGAACATCATCAAGGCGTATCAGGCGAAATATATATAGGTAACAAGACCGAGAAATATGCCAAGCAGAAGCTCTAAATTATCCATTTTGTGATTAGCGCCCGCTGGACTATTTTGTAGATCTTTATGCCCTGCTTGACACCATTATGAATGCGCAGATAGCAGCGTCACTTGGAACATCTCATGCGCTGAGGAAAGTGTTGAGCCTCGGTAGGAGATGTTGAGCTGCGCGTAGGTGTTGAGCTGCGAGTAGGAGGTTCTGAGCCTTGGTAGTAGATATTTAACTCCGGGTAGGATGTGTTGAGCTGCGCGTTGGAGGTGTTGAGCTGCGCGTAGGAGGTGCTGAGCTGCGCGTAAGAGGTGTTGAGCTGCGGATAGGAGGTATGAACCTCAGTAGGAAGTGTTGAACTTCAGTAAGAGGAGAAGTTGCCCACTCATCGGTTGTATTAACCAACTTCTTACTATCAAAAAACTCAGAAAGAAGCTAAAGAAATCATTGGCACCTCATTAACTATAAGCTAATTATATTGCGATTCCCGATCTCAAAGTAACTTATGATCAGATAGACAAAAACAGGATAGACAATAAATATAAAAGAATATGAAATAAGGTTTATTTGTAAGGCAGGGAGAAATTAGCTATTACTTTAGTACAGGAGCTCCGAAGCAAAGTAGTAAAGGAAAGAGAGAAGAAAGGACTAACCATTAAAAGCAAAAACACAGAATATATGATAGTCAGTAAGAGAGATGCGAGCTACAAATTGATGTTAGAATCAAGCAAACACCAAAAATTTAATTATCTGGGAAGAATTATAACAAACAACGGAAAATGTGACCCAGAAATCCGAAGACGCATTGGGATAGCGAAAGATGCCTTCCAAAAGCTAAGCAAAGAATTTGTTATTAACCTAGATTTTCCAAGAAAAGTTATCATTTTTATTTTGTTTACTTTTACATTTTAAGTAGAACGATTTCACGTCTGTTATTCCCATGAATTTTTATCAAGCGTGCCTAATAGTTTCTTTAAAAAAAACAAAGTTGCTTCAGTTACTTTCCCACCGTCATAACATGGCCCTTTGTAAGTTTTCTATAAATATTCTCATGGTAATTGTTCTGATATAGATAGACTTTACAAATTTAAGCGCAGCACTAGTAAAACGGCTAAGTCGCATAATTTTATAGTTGAAATTGATAGATATAACCGTAAGTTCTATGTTAACATTTTCTTCTCTTGCTTATGGAACTCTCTTTCGGCTTCTTGCTTTCCGGTCAAGTTTGATCTTCAAAGATTTAAATGTAATGTTAATTATTATCTTATATTTTCTTAAACCCTACTCTTTTATTGTCCTCTCTTCTTTTTTTTTTTAGATTCTTTCACACTCAGTAACCCCTTCTTACTGGCTTTATCGTCCTATTTGGGGTGAAATGATTAAAAGAGAAAAAAGTAGTAAAATCCATTGATACAAGCCGATCGAGTGATCATTGATTCCTTACAGAGTGCCATATCAAAATACAAAGTTCCGTCAACAGCGCAACTGCTCGGTGTGACCATTTGTGACACGGTTCATCTTGATCAAATTTAATCAATACATTTTATCAAAGAATCTAAAAATCATACTGAATAACCCGTCGAAGAAGATCTTTTCTACCTTTGCTTCCATGTTACGTTTTCTTGTCTTTTCCCTTATCTGCTTTTGTCTGGTAAGAGCACACCGTTGCATCGGCTCCCACTCTTATTGCTGATCAACCGACTTTCTTTTCTTCATTTCCTTTCTCTTGCCTCTGCAACTCCAGCAATTAAATTTACCTTTCCTGTTTCCTTTTTTCTTTTTTAATTTAATCAAGTGAATTAAATTTATTGGAATTTATCTTTATGCTCTATTCAAGCCATTCATCGTAAAAATGCTGATAATATTTCTGTCTCACTGGTGTCCTTAAACAAAAGGATAATTATACACTTAACCCTTAAATGGCGGGCAACATCAACATATATATATATATATATATATATATATATATATATATATATATATATATATATATATATATATATATGAGAATGATGATGATTTAAATTTTTCCTTTGTGGAAAGGAGAAAAGATGAACGGGATTCAATAAGATAGAAGATGGCGATTTACTTTGCATTTACATTTCTGAAGATTGTAGTTATCAGGGAAGCAAGTAAACGGAAGGGAGTTCCACAGACGGGAAGTGCGAGAAAAGAAACTGTTGGAGTAGAAGTGGCAGTGGCATTTAGCTATTTAAAAAATAAACGGGTCAAACCTAGATGCCAATCTAGTAGCAAGCTTAAATTCATGTAGTTGGTGCACCAGGGATAAAAGCTTGTCAAAACAGTTGTCATGAAATTATTTGTAGAAAAGACAGAGGGAAGGCTCATCACGTCTGTGAGAAAGTGACTGAAGTCGAGTTGCCAAGTCAGGATCAATTATATTGCAGATCCTTCTTTGGATTTTGACAAGAACCTCGAAATGAATAGCAGGAGTACTAGACCAGATATGACAACAGTATTCAATGCACGGACAAATGGTGAATTTGTAAATGGACTCTGACGAGAAAAATATTCTAGCATGATGCAGTGATCCAACTTTCTTTGCATTAAATGCAGCTATTGATTCGATGTAGTCGCTCCACTTCATGTCAGTGGAAAACATGAGGCCAAGAAGGCGCAGTGTGTTGCTCGCCAAGAGTCTAGCGTCAGCTATGCTGATGGCAGGCATATTTACTAGGATTCATGAGGTTACATCATTTCTCGGAATACTTGCCTGCAAATAAAGTTGGAAGAATAAGCTAAAAGTATTGCATGCATACTTCTCGAAGGAAAACGAGGCAAAAAATGGTGAGAACGTAATGCAAAGAATGCAGAACTCTACTGTGCATAAATTGCTTCAAGGAATATCACACTGTCAAAAATATTCAAGTTAGGAACCTTTCCTTTTTTTTCATATTTTTATAATCTAAAAGAATTTAAACATAATTTTAATAGCTTTTCTATATAATTACATCGAAAATAAGCATAAAAATGTACCAGAGACGAAAGCTCATATGCAGGGCCTATTCACTGTTTAGAGAAACTCTTCCCTGAGTGGCCATGTCTACAGGGATGCAGCCATACTCACTACGCTTGGTCAATTTGCGGGTTGGCGAGGCTATTTAACCCATAATTGGAGCATCTCCTAGACCGGTTGCCACCCAAGGCTATATTTGTCCTGTTATTTACCCCTTGCTGGTGTCGAGAGTGGAGAAGAGATGGATTCATAACTTTCCCAAGGCTTTTTTTTTTTTTTTACTAAAGTTCACTCAATACAAGGTCTAGGAGCCACTCAGGGTAGAGGATTACTATGTGGAGTTATACGAGTATAAGAAAGGGCAAGAAGTGAAGTTCTTGAGGCTATGCAGGAAATATAACGATTAATTCTAGACTTGTAGAGGTTAAGATTTAATTAGTGAATACAATTTTAGAGTTTAGGTGGAGGCGTTAGATGTATAGAGTTGAAGTAGACTTTAGAAGGAACCGGAAACCCAATCATAAACAGGAAATAATGGATAAACCTCTACTCCTTGTCGAAAAAAACTGGGGAGGAGTATGAACTGAGCGACAGGCTCACCTATCTACTCCTATGAAATATTCGCACATATGTGCATGTAACTCGATTGAAATTCGAACTCGGCTTTCCGATTCTTCAATCCGAGCCACTATCCATTACTCCACCGTACCTTAAGCTTAAAAGCTATTTTTACCCATTTGGTGTGCATTTTTGTACAAACTTTCTCCCCATTTAAGGGTTAAAGCTCAAATAGAGATAAATGAAAATATGGAGAATGTGAAAAATTAACATTACCCTGCTATGAACTGGGCTTGAACACCGGAACTCAAGCACTCGTGGGGAAATAAGCATCTATTTCAGTGATAAGATTGTCCGTAGCATTGATCAAGGTGAGCTTATTTGAACGGAAGTTTTAATATTTATAAGAAAGTGTGTAAGTATTTTGCCTAAAACATCTTCACCTAGATGGAAGCTAAAAAGCATCGCAGAACAATGAAGAGGCCTATAGAATCGAAGGGAAATTATAATTCCAGGAAGAGCTAGCTTTACTAGATCGTTTTTAAAAACATTAGCCGACTTTCGGCACACTGCGGACGGTTTTCATTCTTTGGAACACTGCAAAGGAAAATATTGATTATCTTCTACGAAGCAAAGCGTCCCACCACCGCCATTATAACTGCTGCTACTACTTATTATTATCTTGCAGCGTTTTAGAATTGTTACATCCATATTGTTTATGGGCGTCTTGCCAACAATGCATGCGTCAGAATTCCACAAAAATCTGTCGGTCCATCTTGCAGATCGAAGCGTTGTGAACTTGAGTTGCATTGTTAAGATGAAAGTGAATACGGTGCAAATAAGCTTTATCCTTTCAACAAAGACGAGAAAGCTAACCGATCAAAAAAAAAAAAAAAAAAGAAAGAAAGAAAGAAAGATTAAAGAATTGTGTTCAGTAATGACTTCTCATCTGAGAAACATTGAACAGGGATATTTTTTCTGTCATCTTTCTCTGTAGATATGTATTCAGACCCAAACAGCATTTAAGGAAAAGTGCAGTAGCCATTGAATAGAAGAGAAATAGTGGGGAGGAGAGATAGAGGGAAGGAGATATAGAAGAAACGCGAGAGAGAAAGCGGACAAAAGAGGAAAAGATATAGAGGGAGAAAGAGAGAAACGGAGCGAGAACGAGAGAAAGAGTAACGGAAGGAGGAAAAGTGCGAACAGAAGAGAGGAAGGGGAAAGCAGGAAAGGGATAGAGAGGGCGAGATAGAAGAAGTCGGGGAGAAAGAGGAAGGGAGTGAGAGAAGGAAAGAACGCGGGAGAAGTAGGAAAAATATAGAGAGAAGGAGAAATAAAGTAGTAAGAGATTGATAAAGGGAGAGAGAAAAAGCAAATGAAAGTAAGAGGGAGGGAAAAGTAGAGATATAGATGGAGGAAGAAACAGAAGTGTGACAGAGAAAGGGATGCAGAGAGCGAGCGGAATACTGAGAGAGATGGAGGAGAGATACAGATAAAGAGAAGTGACATAGGGAGGGAGAGAATGAGGGAAGGAGGGAGAGAGAAAGTATGAGTGAAAGAGAAGGATAGAGGAATTGACAGAGTGATAGAGAGAGGGAGAAAGAGAAGATAGAGTGAGTGTTAGAGAGAGAAAGAGAGAGATAAAGCTGCATATTTTCGGATGTTTCTGTTGTGGAGAGAAATAGTTTCCTGAGATTGGCAGCCAATAAATCAGGATCTCTGTAAAGGAGCGAATCGAAATCGATACATTCATTACAAGGTAAGAATCTATCGATCTAAATGTTTTAGAAGCCGTTATAAACTGCATATTTCTATCAATAATACTTAAGTAGGCAAGATTGTCTAATTAAATGGAAAATACATTTTTACAAATAACATTTCTCTGTATTTCCGTTATCTCTAAATATAAAGCGCAAACTAATACTTATATATATTTTGTCTCTTATGTCCGTAAATGTTTGGCTGTGCTAAAGTTATCTCCCTTGTACGAGTGATGCCTGTTAGCAGTGTCTTTGCTCAGCCAATGATGGTCTGTATTCAGAGGTTAACGAAACTAGGAAATGAACATTCCGTAATTTTTGACAGCGTGAGTAAATGGATATAAAGTGGGGAATCGGTTTTCTATCGTTATTAAGTAATAAACTGGTCATCCTTATATTCCAGTCCCGCAGACTCTGCCGAGGTGTATAGGTCCCTAACTCTCAACACGCTAGGGGTTGCTTCTAAAGAGTATGGGTCAACATGCTATGAGTTGCTGCTGATAAGTATGTGGCCACCGCTATAAACACGTTAGGAGTTGCTGCTGAGGAGTATGGTGTCACAGCTCTCAACACGTTAGTATGGGTCAACACGCTAGGAGTTTCCGCTGGGGAGTATGGATCCACAGCTCTCAACATGTTAGGAGTTGCTGCCGAGGAGCATGCGGTAGGACTTTCTTCTGAGGAACATGGACCACCGATCTCAACGCACTATGAGTTGCTGCTGAGGAGTATGAGGTCACAACTTTCAACACGCTCGGAGTTACTGCTGAGGAGTAACAGGCCAGCGTCTCTCAACACGCTGTTGTTGCTGCTGTAGTTTCCGTAGCTTTTTTTTTTACGGGATGGAGTTGCTAGCCCCATGCTCAATTTGTTTTGAATTCTAAGTTGTCATTCTCCTGGACTAGTTGTCTTGCTAACCAAGGCAGAAGAACCCAGTTCTACTATGTAAATCATAGTTGTGAGGAGACGAGATGGATTCATATCTTTTCCACGAATGAAAACGGCTAAACTTCGCAATCGCACACAATTCCCCGTGTCACAAACCATTATGCCGTTTGCACATCCAATGCCACCTTGTACTAGTCAATTATGTGCCATACGTGATACACGATTAGGCGATCATGTATCTTTCGATACAGATTTAGGCGAATACGTATCTTTCGAGGCAGATTTTTTCCCGTAGTAGGTTGCCATTTCTTTCTAAGGTAGACCAGTTACCATCCAATTTACCCATAGCTAGAGGGAGAAGAAGAGGATTCATACCTTTCCCAAGGGTATTAGCACGTAAGTGAATGTAATGGATTCGCCTGGAATTCGAACTCGGCTCAATCCGAGCCGCTATCCTTTAATCCACCGTACCTTGTATTGGTACAGCATTAATATAATTATTGGAAAATATCTTTAAAGACTCATACACGACAACCTAATAATGGTAAAGACTTAAAAAATAACGGCGTGGGTAAGCTTGTTATTTTTTATGCCGTATTCTTTTAAGACGTAAGACGATCACGGTTCTCCACAGATTCCTTTTCTTTATTATCTATCAATTGCTATAACTTTTTGAGAAAGACAGTGGAGGTGTTTTCCGTTGCCTTCTTTATGGTTTTCAATTTAGAGGTGTTCTTCTTTTAGACTGATTACCAGCGAAGGTTAGAGAACCCAGTCTAACTTACTATTTAATCTATAGCTGATTGGAGAAGAAATGGACTCATGTTTTCTCTGACATTTGTGCGAAAGTGATCATAGCAGACTTGGCTGGAATTCGAACTTGGCTCGCTAATTCCACATTACATTAGATGCGTTTTTGCTGATTTTTTGTTTTTTGCTAATTTAAAATGTAATTAGAAGAGATGTTCATTTCATGATCATGATGATAATGATGACAGCGGTGCTATCGATGTAGGCAACTCAGTTTGGTCGAAGCACTGTTTCTCCCCGCAAAAAAAAAAAAATCCTTTCATGATAGATGACAAACCTTCCTTAAAAATCAACACTGAAAAATACCTGGGTCCTACAAAAGAAAATCATGTACAGGATTAAAGTGCATACTATTGCTTAACAGTAGGCGCCCACGCAAGTAGCATGAAGAGTCTCGGCAAATAATAAGATCAAATAAATTCCTCTTAAGAGAATCCGTTTATTTCTTTTTCCTTTGTAATCCTGGCTTCTAGAGAATTCCAATAGTCAGGTCGCGTATGGAAAGTTCGTTTTTCAACTACCTGCAATCAGTTTCAGAAAAAAGGACGATTCACTTTCTGCTAAAAGAAAAAAGAAATCTTTTTAAAATACGGGTAGCATTTGTCCAAGACAAGAAGTTCTATATTTGATTTATTTCACATCACAAGTAGTCATTTTTTTTTTTTTTGAAAAAAAAGTAACTAGTATTCGTATAAAATAAATATAAAAATATACAATTTTCGACGTTAAAAAAATTACCAGAGATACGAAAAGAACATTTAAAGGTTCAAGCACAGCACAAAGAACAAGCAGAAGAACAAAAAACAGTCAAGTTTCTGTCATGAACCAAGCTGCAAAATGTCATCAGAGGGTAAAAATGCTTTCTTAATAGAATTTTGTCGGCAAGATGAAAGTGCAACAGTATGGACGGTATATTTTTGTTTTTATTTTTTATTTTTCATAATTACTTCATATGTATTAACTAAATATATATATATATATATATATATATATATATATATATATATATATATATATATATATATATACATGGGGGGTAATATTCCGTTAGAATTGCTAAACAGGAGCCCACGAAGAGAAGCATGGGTTATTTGATGATAGCACAAGGACGAAATAGTGGCACATCAAGCATGCATTAAGTTGCCTAAACTAGCGAATTGGCTTCGAATTAGAATATATATATATATATATATATATATATATATATATATATATATATATATATATATATATACGGACAATTTGCGTCTGTGTGTGGGGTACATTTCTCGAGATAAAAACATATATTGGGAAAGAAATATATATATCACGCAAAGACACCTAAGTACGCATTTGCGCATTTATGTAGCCTCTCTCTCTCTCTCTCTCACACACACACACACACATATATAAATATATATATATATATATATAGAAATTATCGGGAAAGATATATCACACTGTCCACAGTATAAGGTAGTATGCATATGTGTTCATATATATATATATATATATATATATATATATATATATATATATATATAAATAACTCCCATTTTGTTCTGCGGGCAGAATGCCGCATCTTTTCCGTTATTCTACTTTTGTTTCCCTTCTGTCTTCGTTTTTCTTTTTCTCCCTCAATCTCTTTCTCTCTTCCTGTCTCTCTCTTCCTCCTCTCTCCCATCTCTCTACCCTTTCTCTCGCTCTACTCCCCCCCTCTCTCTCTCTGCCGTTTTCTCAAATCTCCTTCCTTCGTTGTGCATGTTCTCACTCCGACGACAAGATCCATTTTCACGTCATATTCTGACATCCATTAGTGTTTTTGCCGGATGACAGATTCTCTTGACACAGAAAAATGTCAAACTTACAGGAAACATGAAATGTTTCTTTCTTTCGAAATTATTTTGATTTCACCTTCGTTCCACAAATCTCCTTAAACTTTGCCTGTTAATCCACACACCCACAAATTATAATTCGTTAATCGTCTTAACGGTACAGGCTAAACGGTTATT
>OZ038482.1:71365110-71467610 GCA_964036315.1 Acanthosepion esculentum
AACTCTAGATGACCACAGATTGGCAGCTGATCTCTCCTCTGACAGTGGCGGAAAAAACGGCCCGGTAATCATCAACCAAGCAAACGACCCTTCTCTTTTAGTGTATATGTAATCTTAACTGTTATTACTCATAGAATCAATGAAGTACTAGACAATAAATACATCTCAAGGATGATCGCATTACATATTTCAAAGGCCTTTGACAAGGTGTGGCATAGAAGGTTACTGCACAAACTCTCCAACTATGAAATCACTGGAAGAGTTTTCTAAATTATCAAACCCTTCCTAACAGGTAGGTCCCTGACGGTAGTTGTTAACAGCCAATGCCCTGATGCCCATGTGATCAAAGCAGGTATCACCCAAGGCTCACTTTTCAGTTCAATGCTCTACTTTACATAAATGATCTGTTGAAAAGTGTGCTCTGACCTTTTGTGGATATCTATGCTGATGATACAATGATATATGGATGCACCTCCAAAACTCTAGATGACCAGAACTTGACAGCTGATCTCTCCTCTGACCTAGCTCTAACAGCACAGTGGGGGAAAACTGTTTCGTCACATCAATGTCTCGAAAAACAAATTAGTAATGTTCCATCATCACCGAGAGAATCCCGAATTTTCATCTATCGCGATAAACGGGTGCTCTCTCATGGAGGCCCCGTGTCATGAGCTTCTATTGGGACTTAATCTGGACGCAGATCTCAAGTCGAATTCGAAGATGCTGGAAAATAGTTTCCTGTACCACTCCAGTAAATACCTGATACCTCTTGCTACCCTCTACCTTTACAAGAACCAGATGAAGCCGAAAATAGTGTACCTTTGCCATATATGAGCAGGAAGTGTCCAGTCTTTACTCTCCAGTTTCCATAGAGTCTAAAATCATCTCCGCTTACTTATGGGTGATGAATTCTTTTCCACCCTGCAGTCCTCTTCCCACAGAAGAAACGTTTTAAGTCTCTCGTTGCGCTATCGCTATTGTCATGGAAAATGTTCAAACAAACTACATTCCTTAGATCTAACAGTTCTCACCTTCACCGTTAAGACTCACCATGCCACACAGATTGTAGTGAACCACCCTCATTTTCTTCGTAATTCGTTGGTGAGCAGCTTCTACTGAAGCAGCTTCTTCCCATGAATCGCTGCTTTGTGGAACCGACTCTAAAGACGATGCTTACCAGATCATTACAATTTTAACCTTTTCATGTCAACTGTTATTTTCCCATTATTATATATTCCTATTAATCTAATGATCACTAAACTGAGTGCCTCGCTTCCGAAAGAGCGTTGTCTATACTGCATACTAATATATAGTATATTCCCATTAACTGTGCCTCTTACTTTGTAATCGTCTACCTCGTGTGGCTCTCGTACTTTGTACTGGGTGAAAATCATTGTAAAAAATATAAATTATTTCGGATCCTGGCGAAAAACAGATGACATTGACTTCATATAAATCTGGCATTCCTTCTCTTTTTCATTCCTCGCTAACAACCAAACTTATCGACTCATTTCTTCATTGGTTATCGACCCATCGTAGAAAATCCCTTATTATTTCTTTGAATAAACAACTTTTTATGCCTTAGAAACGTATTAAATAGACACACTGCGTAGCCCTCATTTCTCTTAAGGCAATACATTTCCCACGTTCTGGGTGGAGGCTTACATCACCGAGCAATCAAAGTGGTGAAATAATTCGACATTTCCTCGCCCATTGCCGCAAATTATGAATATTTATATTAATACCATGTTTATTTTTAGTTTTGTTTAGTGATCCAAGTGTCATTGAATTCAACTGCGGGAATAGAAGTCAAGACTTCAATTTCCCTTCTGGCTTTACCTTGATGCAAGACTTTCGACGCACGTACGCCACACTTTTGGTAAGGGTGTAACGGAAAACACCCATGCAATGGTCAAGCAAATGGTCATATTAATCACGTTACTGTGGTTTGACTTATCACCCATGAAGGAGTTCCCCGTGCACAATTGGACGATCAGATCAAGAGAATCAATCTACAAGCGCGGGGAAGAATAAGATGGGGTTGAAACTAGGTAACACACCAAGAGACTATCCATATGAGATCTAAGACGTGCACACATCAGTTTCTAAAGAAAAAAATTGAATGGATTCAGGTCAATTCTTGTTGGGAAGTTTGCATAGAGCAGGAGTCCCCGATCATTTTACACTCTTGACCCATTCATGGAATTGCTTGATCCCTTATCGTCCCTCAGGCATGTACATAAAAAATCGATCTATTTTTTATTTAAGTGTAGAAATTTTTTTCCCCTTTTCTTCCATTATTTCTAAACATAACTCATTTTAGTTTCATGCTTTTATTTCTTTTTCATTTTTTTCTTTTCCGATACTAGACGTATTGACTCGAATAATAATAATAACAATGACGAGAAAAACTTCATAAATAGTATAAGTAATAATAAGTACATTCAAAATAAATTAATATCCCTTTTTATTGAATTGGTTGACCTCATTAATGAGAAGGATATGGTTGAAGAGCAGTAGCGAAAGTATTGATAATTGGTTGGAAATTGGTGAGAGTTATTCGTATGCCTTTATCGACCTTCCTGTGGTCCCATCGATCTCCAGGGATCGATATTGGCCATTTCTTGACAAAGATACACTCAAGCAGCTCAAGGCAAGATATCATTCGTAAACTTGTTTCTTTGGCGGCAATAGGTGTTCATGTCAAGCTAAAAGTGCTTTTTTAAAAGATGATTAATCTTGTCAAATCAACCTAAATTTTCACAGAGTATTTTCCACACTTAGTAAAGTATCTGAACACCCACAAATTATATATATATATATATATATATATATATATATATATATATATATATATATATATATATATATATATATATATACTAGCTGTATACACAACGCTCTTTCGGAAGCGAGGTACTCAGTTTAGTGATCATTAAATTAATAGGAAATTCTTTGCATAAATCAAATTGTCTGTGCACCAACAATATATAACGTTGATTTTGAATTCTCTTCGGTTTTAATTTTTCATTTTTTAATTACATTGAAAATATACAATGGACTTTGAATGTCTGGTTTTCTTTCACGACGATACATGGTCAAAATAAACGTCGAATTTTAATAGAACTGAAATGTTATTGTTATACAGAATTAAAAGACTCAAGGCGGATCACATTGAACTTCAGCCGTCAGGATATTTTAAGGAAAATAGAAACTAAAAGAACACTTATACTTACAATCAGAAAAAAAACAGCTGAAATTTCTGGCACGCATAATGAGAAAAGAGGGTTTCGAAAATTTAACACTCACAGGGCATATTGAAAACAAAAGAATCAAGAGGAAATTGGGAATAAGCTACCTAACGAGTTTGTGTCAATGGACAGAGAGTGATGATGAAGAATCAAAAGTTACTTCTTCTATGTGCTGCATTTCTTTCAGGATGTGAGTGATCATAGCTCTCCACAACTTCCTGTTCTTTGTAGCCTTTAGTAAGGCTTCCCTTTTTGTTATCATTCCTGATCCCTGTTCAACCATCTATTTACACTTGTTGGGTCGGTTACTCACTGCTTTCTTCTGCTCCCCCCGTCTTCAACATGTCCTGTGAGTATCAAATTCCCTAAACTCTCTTTCCTCATTATGTACCCTAGAAATTTATTTCTGAATGCAAATATCCTTTTTATTTTCATTTTCTGATTCTAAGTACAAGTCTCCTTTTTGTTTCTCATTTCTCTAAAACTTGGTTGTTGCTCATATGTTCACTTTTATGCTATTCCCATTATCCTTCTGCAAAATCACATTTCCGTTGTCTCACGTCTCTTCTTCATCCGTGAGAAGATTGTCCAGCATTAACTATCATAAAGGATGACTAAGATTACACTACTCCTTTTCTTTGTTTCTAACGAGATTTCTTTTTCTTCTGATTCCTAATACTTTGTTTAGCTTTGGGAAGGCGTTTTTCACAAGTTCAATAGAGAAGCAAAAGCAGGAATATGTGGGGAACAATGATTGTCCACGTCATTTAGGCACAAAGTCTATAAAAGAAGTTAGTTAATAGTTTCATGGCAAAGGAAAAAATCTTTAACGCTTTGTGTTTATTAATCTTATTGATTATCTCTTGTTGCTTTTTCACCCATTTACGCCATCTGTTTCTTCCCTCTCTTGTTTGCATTTGTTTTCTTTCCTTTTGGATCTTTCACGGAAAAACAGGTAAGAGAGTCACGCGCTCATTCTCTACTGGATTAATCCTTGTTGCAGGGGTGCTGAAAATTATCATTAATGAGTATACACGCATTGACCTCGAACGTTTCTCCGCGAAAACTTCATTTTCCGAAGGATTCTATGAAGATCAGAATTCAGTTGGTATTGTAATTGTTTCAAATGTTGATCTCTATAGGCAATGAAAACCGGCAAAGAATTTGTTTAGCAAAACAAAGAGAATTAGGAAGGAAAGAAAAGACGAAGAAAATAAAAGTGAGTAGGAGGTGCTGAGAAAACTAGATAACTAAAAGAAAAACGAGACGGGAGGAGAGGAAATAAAAGAAAAAGTAGAAGATTAGAGAAAATGAAATGAAGTAGAAAAAGAAAAAAAGAAGGGAAATGAAAAAAAGAGAGGAGGGAAAAGATAAAAGAAGAGAAATGAAAAAAAGAGAAGAGAAAAGAAAAAGAAGAGAAAGGAAATGTAAAAAAGAAGGGAAATGAAAAAAGAGGGAAAGGAAAAGAAAAATGAAAAGAAGAAGGGAAATTAACAAAAAGAAAAGAAGGGTAAAGAAAAGAGCAGAGTAACAGAAAAAGAAAAGAGAAGGAGGAAACGTAAAAGAAAAGAGGAGAAATGAAAAAAGAATAGAAGGGAAAAGAAAACATGAAGGGATAATAAAAGAAGGGGAAAAGAAGAAAAGAAGGAGAAGAAGACAGAGAAGAGAAAAAGGAAAAAAAGGAAAAGAAAGGGAAAAGAAAAAGAAACGAAAATGAAAAAAGTGAAGAGAGAAAAAGAAGATAAGATAAGAAAGGAACAGTGATGGGAAAGAATAGGAAAAGAAAAAAGAAAAAAATCGACAAGAAGAAAATCTCTATTTGAATTATTGGTTTATTATCTCCAATGAAACATTCCCATCCACATATTGTGTTTTGCAAGGTAAAAAGCATTCAGTTATATCACAGACACAAAAAATACACGAATGCGCATGCGCGCGCATCTATTTTGCAATGATCACCTTGAGTAAAGGTTTCAATTTCATATATAGACACACAAACGCCGAAGAACGCGCCCATGATAGATGCAAGTATATTCAAACTTTCGTAGCTGTCATTGAATTTCATTATAAGCAACGTTTTCATGTTTTGCAATTTATAGGAAAAGCCACAAATTGGACAAAAATCTAATTCAGAAGTAACCTTTAGCATCTTGGCAAAAAATTGCTCCCACTTTTTCTAGAATTATTATTGATACCCCCTACTCCCGACACAACATTTTCCTTTATTCAACAACGAAATCAACAATAGAAGTGATATCAAATTATTTCTGTCAGATAGAAAGGAGACGAAGACGGCAAAAGATATCAAAATCTCCTTTGAATGTTTATCACTATTTTCTCATAAATCCTGGCTGACACAAAGACATGATTTTTTTAAGCATCTCATATTAAATTGCTATCGTCACCAACTTTTCTAAAATTTGAAGATGTTTAATTTCTTTCAGGCCATCTTGGAATCTTGGCACGTGTTTCCTTCCCATACACACCCGTCGTCATTCGAACACCGTCTTGCGCTATTTACACAGGTTATTGGCCGAGAGCTGTTATGATTCTGTTCAAGCTCCGATGCGGATTGTTTAGCCTATGTTGCTAATTTGCGTTTGATAAAGTACATCACAAAAAACTGTTCAAACTGCAAGGTAAGTTTGGTATATTCGGAAAGGATATTAGAATAACGTAGAACTTATACTGACAGCAAACCGCCTGCATCCGAAGAGAAAATGAATCCAGTAAATATACAAAAATAGAAAGAGGCGTCTACGACAGTAATGTGTCTTTTCATCGGACTTATTTAACTGTTGCAATGAAGTGATTCTGGGGAAATTAGAATTCTAATTCTACCAGGATTCATTATTAGCGGATAAATTCTTAACAATATTAATTAGTCAAATGCCAGTGTTGATAGCAGACACAGAAAGGAAACTATAGGAACTCCCATAGACGATAGTAAAGGGTAGTACATCAATTATAAGAAGACAGAATGTATGGTTGTCAGCAAAAAGGAGAGTCCAGCAAGTAAATTACAAATTGGAGAGAGCAAAATCAAGCATGTACAAAAATTTAACTATCTGGGAAGTTTTTTTTAGCAGAGGATGGAAAATGTGACACCGAAATCCTAAGGTGCGTTGGAATAGCGAAAGATGCCTTCCAAAAGCTAAACAAAGTGTTAAGAAACAGGAAAATTTCGTTAGAAACAAAGAAAAGTATGCTTAACGCTTATGTAATATCGGTCCTCCTATATGGCAGTGAATTATGGATAATCGCCTCACGGATGAAGAAGAGATTCAAAAGGAAAAGATGTGATTCTACAGAACGACGTTGACAATACTATGGACTGAATATGTGAACAACGATGCAATTTTAGAGAAAATGGAAACAAAAAGCACACTTATATTTAACATCAGAAAGACACGGTTGAACATTAATGAGGAAAGAGTGCTTATAAAATTTGACACTCAGAGTGCATATTGAATGCAAGAAGGGCAGGGGAAAACAACACGCATCTTACCGAACGAGCGTGTGTAAATGATTGGCATGCATAGTGAAACGACAAAATTTATTAAATGCTGCAAAAAGCGGAAGTTGTGAAGAGCCATGATCGCTCAAGTCCTGAAGGAACACAGTAAAGAAGAAGAAGAAGAAGAAGAAGAATATTTGTAGTAAACTTAGGTACCTCCATGAGATCGCTAAAAAAGAGCATAGCATGATGAAAAAGACGCCAAACTTGATGAAAACAAAATTTTATCGTCTAAATGCTTATGTTATTATTATGAGGAAAGACCAAAGTTTTTTTTAAATTATTTCTTAAATTTTTTCCTTCTTTTTAGAAGATTCTAAATTTTGATTAAAAAAAATCTTGTTTCTCTTTGTATCACCGGAACTAGTAAAATAACATATACAATTTTTAGCACGTTTTTTTTTTTTTTTTTTTTTGTATGGCACACATTAATTTGGAAAATCTTGCAAAAATAAAAATAATTGTCGGATATTAATGAAACTTTCAGAAACTATTCACAGATGATCGAAATTATTATAAATATTTTTTTTTATTAAAGTCATGACAGAAATATTTTTTTATATTTATTACCCAATCCCATAACTAATTTTATGAAAACGCTAGAAATTCGATCACGTCAGGTTTAGCGATTACACTAGTTAAAAGAATGCAAATCATGTTCTTTTTTTTAATTGGATCCCCCCTGCCTGAAAATCAGCTCTAAATTGTAACATACAAAACTCAATAAAACAAAGATATTATTTAATTTCAAATGCTTTTATTTGCTTTTAGTTGTTTTTATGAATATGGACAATATTTTCTGAAAGCAAAAAAAATTTTCGATAAAAAATGAATTTTTAATACAATTATTTGTTATTTCTTTAATTATAATAGATTTTTACATTTAAGTTGTTAAAATATTATAAAATTAGTTAAAAGCCGCATCGGATTTCCTAAGTGTCCTTATGAGATAGATCTTTTTTTTTAGCGCGTTGTAAATTGTATCATTTTGACTCATCAGAAGATCCGCAGTAATTAAGAAATGTAATCCGGCTGTAATTATAAAGTACAGAAGACCAACCAGAATACAATTAAGTTGCGTTATCCTTGTTTTGACATCAATTAGTCCCTCATAATGATGCACAAAGAAAAAGATATGAGAAAAGTATTAATAATCATTTATAATAATTATATGCAATATGCAATATATATTTGCAATACCCATTGGAAATAAAAGGCCACGGCATCATTCTCAGCTTTTCCTATACAGACCGGATCAGAAATGACGCAGTACAAGACATCACCAGCGAAGATGCCGACTCACAGAAAAGACCTCCTATCCAGCATCAAAAGAAGGAAGAAATGCCCTGTACCGTGCAATCAACAATCTTTCCACGGCCATCCTCCAAGGCAAAAGAAGACACACACACACACACACACACACACACACACACACACACACACACACATATATATATAAAAAGTGGACATTGAGATCAACACCTAGCGGCAACAGTCTGATTCCTTCTTAAATGAAATCATCAGGCCATGTGTGTTGTGTTTTGGTTCGACTATTTATTTATGCTGGTCAGTGGTGCAATATGAATAGTTCTATTGTATTATTATAACGGTTGTTGGCTGCGCGGTTATGTTTCAAATTATTTTTAAACACAAAAGTAAAAAAATCAGTAATGAATAGCTTTAGCCTTACCATTTGCACTCTTGATGATGATCTCAGAAAGACATGCAAAGTACTTAGGAAATGAAAGTGATTCTCACAGTTACAGTGTATTTCTTGCTTAATTCAATTGTAATATACGAAAAAATATTCGTAAATATGAAAGAATTATGATAAAAATAAGCAGACATAATGTTTGTAATTTGTTCAATCAGACACACACACACACACACGCACGCACGCACACACACACACACACACACACACACACACACACACATATATATATATATATATATATATATATATATATATATATTAGGACATGTCTCATTAAATAGTTTGGACAAGTTTTGTCTATTTATTCTTAATAAGATCCTCTCATATTTACGGACGAGTTTCTTAGTATCTTTATTAAAGGAAGAAAGAAAATTACCATGTTGATGCATATCCATTTTATTCCCGACTATTTTCGACATTGGCACAATATCATCTTCCGGGTCTTGTTTTTTGCTAAGAAAAAATTGCTGTGTTCATCTGAAAATTAAATTTTTTACTTGTGAAGTGAAAAATGCTAAACTTATGTACTGTACAATTTTAAAATTTTTATGATGTAAACATACTATTTTTTAAAAACTATTTAAAACTATTAATTATAAACTAAATATTTTTAGACTATCTACTGTAAACATTTTAAATCAGTTGTGCAGTATTCATAATTAATTTTATTAAGGGTTAGTTTAAATTTTTTAATATAGATAACTTCAAGAAATTTAGTTTATGTTTATTATTTTCATGAAAAGTATAGTTGTATTTTCGACCAAAAAATTTCTAAATTTCTCATGGGGATAGGCATGTTGTTGTAAATGTTGAGAGATGTTAGATGTCTCATTCAAATGAAAACTCAACCTACTAGACAATGTAGTTGTGGTGTGACCAACACACACACACATATATATATATGTATTTTTTTTCTGTTGGGGATACAATCTCCCAAGGGACATTGAAATTTATATATAATGTTGGTTTTCTGCAACACGTTAATTGGTGGGTGTCATTACAAATGTTTAAATTGGATATATTGAATTTAGTATGGTATATATTTTATTTTATTTTATTTACTAGGATCTCCCTAGGATTTTCCTTAAAACTTTCTTGTTGCTCACATGTTTCGTCTATTCCATTCTCATTCTTCGCTTCATCTACAAGAAAAGTCTTCAATAATCACTGTCATAGAGGAGGATTGATATTACATAGCAGTTTAGCGTCAATTTCATTATTCTAACGAAAATTTCCTGTTTTATACACTTTGTAGCTTTTGGAAGATATCTTTCGCTATTCCGACACGCCTCGCATTTCGGTGTCACATTTTATATCTTCTGTTAAAACATTCGCCAGATAGTTACATTTCTGTAGTTTCTTGATTTTGTAACATGACAGTAGGCAGTGGCAAAAAGTTGTTTTAAACATTTTATCTTGTCTGTGACCTCTACCAAATTATTAAATGCCCCTAAGTGATGTCCAAATCTTTACTTTTTTCATGATAAGAAATGTTAGATAGTCACCAAGCCAGTAACAAGGAAAACATTTGAACGCTGTTTGCCTTTAACCTCGTTTTAAACATTATAATGTACTTTCGGTTGCTGATTTGACTATTTCATTAATGGCGAAGATTTATTGAATTGAGAGACATTTCTCAATGACAAATTAACCTCAAAGAAAAATATATTAGTTTTAATTAATATTATGACAGAACTAGTTGACAACTGTTAAGAGGTTTAATTGAATCTCATTCAAAGTCTCCGGTAATTGTTGGATTCAGATTCTTTTCAGTATTAAAATGAATTCACAAAAGGAAGATTGTTTTCATATTTGTTCTATTCAAGTAGAAAAGCATCTAAATCTCTTTTGATTTAAGAAACTGACATGAAAGAGTGAAATCGAATCGATTTGGATGAATCTGAAAAGAAAACATCTCCATTTGTTGATTTCATTCCTGTTTTTCTTACCCACCATTTTTGGTGGGAGAGGTGACAAGTAGACATTAGAATCTCTTTTCTCCTGATTCGTGTCAGGAAACCGAATGACAAATGAAAATTTATCACTGAAACAGATGACGGCAATTTGAAAACAAGAAAATTCTCGGTTTTGCGAGACACTTTTGTTGAAATAATTGTATGTATTTATATAATGCATGAAAATGATTGGATCACAGTGTCGTAATTGAACTTGTTTTGATCGAATCTGAAGTCTTATCAACGTCGCTGAGCTGTTATTTTTCAATTTGTTAATATTATTTTACATCTTCGTTAATAAGTAAGTATCTGTTAATGGCGTCACCGGGCTTGTTTTAATATCCCAAGGCGTATGATGACCCATTCTTTTCTGATATAAAAGTAGGCGCCTGTCTATGAATTGAAATATCAACGCTGAAACTATCAAATGGTTAATGCTTCCAACTGATACATTTCGTAATGCCAAATGGAATTTAAATATTATTTTCTAATGAAGAATTTCAAAATTTTTTACAGATTTCTTTTAGGCAATTTCGAAAGAAATAGAAACATTTTTTATTAGAAAAGTAAACGAAATGGAGAAAAATAAACGTTTGCTTTGCATTGTGATAGATAAATGCTTCCCAAATTGTCTTACGTGCCGCCCGCTTGGCTCCCTGGCTACATCCACTACTACTCTCATCAATGACTGTATCGCTACATGTACAAACCTAGAACATTGATCCTTGCAAACATTGGCTGGCTGTCTTCTTCTTCTTCTTCTTCTTCTTCTTCTTCTTCTTCTTCTTCTTCTTCTTCTTCTTCTTCTTCTTCTTCTTCTTCTTCTTCTTCTCCTCCTTCTCCTTCTCCTTCTCCTTCTCCTCCTCCTTCTTCTCCTCCTCCTCCTCCTCCTTCTTCTTCTTCTTCTTCTTCTTCTTCTTCTTCTTCTTCTTCTTCTTCTTCTTCTTCTTCTTCTTGCCATGTCCCTTCAGTACGTTGGCTATCATGGCTCTCCACAATTTCCTGTCATTTGTATGTCTTAATAAATTTTGTCTTTTTGTTAACTCCCCTAAATCCTGTTCTGCCATCCATTACTTGCATTCAATCAGTCCTGTAAGTATCAATTTTTTCAAGTCCTCTTTTCTCGTTATATGCCCTAAAAATTTCAACGGTCTCTTCCTTATGTTAAGTATAAGAACCCATTTTGTTACCATTTTCTCTAAAATGTCGTCGTTGCACGCATGTTCGGGCCATGCTATACTCAGCATCCGTCTGTAGAACAAGATTTCTGTTGTTGTTTCAAGTTTCTTCTTAATCTGTCAGAAGATTGTCCAGCATTCACTGCCATATTGGAGGACTGATAATACCTTTTTCTTTGTTTCTAACTAGCTTTTCCAGTTTCTTAATACTTTAATTAGCTTTTAGAACGTATCTTTCGCTATCTCAAAGCGCGTTCGGATTTCGGTGTCGTGCTTTCCTTCCTCTGTTAAAACACTTCCCAAAGCTTTGATAAAATATTTGTCTGTTTTGTTTTTATAACGTCGTTAATGATCACCGCCACACTATTGTTGCGTCTTGCACAACAATATGCACAAAGAAATATTGTAAAAGTCACAGATTCGTCAATAACGTTTGCAAGATCTTTGATGTTACGTTTTTTTTATTTTAAGAAACGTAAAATGCGACTCAAGTTCATGAAGCAGGCGCTGCGTAGGTTCGAATGAGTCACAAGTGGTTTGCGAAGTTTCGAACAGAAAATTAATCTTTCAAAGATACTCATCAGTTGAGATTGATAGCGATCAAATCAAGATATTACCTGAGAATAATCAATGTCTTACGACGTGGAAGATAAACTATCCAACTCAAAATATCCAAATCAAATGTTGAAAATCATTTGCACCAGCTTGGTTATGTTACTCGCTTTGACGCTAGATTTCCATTTGTAATCGAAAAATACACTGGACCGTATTTCCGTAAAGGTAACGAAAATGCTTTTGAAAGTAATTCAATGAGGCGATGAAAAGTCGATATTCTACAACAACGCTGAATGCAAGAGATCGTAGAGTAAATAAAATGAATAATTACTAACCATACCAGACTCTGGTGTTCATGTAAAGAAAGTACTACGTTGTGTATAGGGGATTGATTTCAAGTACTGCTTCCTCTAATAACAACTAAAAGCAGCAATCGATTTAAAGTGCATACTATTCTATCAGGATAATGATAATTTGTTTGGTCACCAAGACCAAGCAAAAATTCTTACAGCTTAGCTGTAAAAGTTTTCACTCGCCCACTACATTCACCCGAAAATTGCACCTTCAGATTACAATTTATTCTACTTTTTACATAATTCTTTTAATAGAAATAAGCCAATTCCCTGAAAAGACACTCGGGGCGGTTCTTTGCCGAGAAAGATAAAACGTTGGGATAGAATAGAATTGTGAAATTAATGGACAAATGTCACATCGTGAAACAAATCGATATCTAGTTCAAGAAATTTAATGTCGAAATTTTTAAAAAAAAGATTGTCTTTCGTTTTTACTTAATAAATCGAATTATCTTTTTACATTACCCAATATTTAATATTTTCCAGAAATTTTGATATTGTCTCGATTTGAGGTTGGGAATAAAAAGTTTATATTTTTGTTTCCCGTTGTCAGCACTTCGGCCATTCTACTGTGCACCATGAAAGTTTTGTTTTTAAATGGCGAAAATGATATGCTATAATGTTTTCACATTATTATTTCTATATAAGCACATTAGTCGAAGTAGAATTAAAGTCGTGATAGTTGAAGGATTTATGATAATTTTGTGGCTTTTTACCCAGAAAGGGTTTTACACTAAAAAGATGTAGTCATTTTTCTGACCATCAAATCGTTCTTTGCGTCGATAACCGTGGTTTAGCTTCTTTCTGTCCCACGTAAGACATATTCCTTGAATGTTTTCCTCCTTTGCCATTGACAGACTGTGCTCGATTTAATAACAATTGATTGTTGTCAGTCGATAGCATGTCAATGACAAATCATCGTAACGAAGCATGTCGACGCTAATGCTGATTGAACTGCTGCCTTCTGATTAAGAATATATTAAGCCGACATTTACACCGTTTGTATTGATGGCGACTATGGTTGAGATCAAATGAGACGGAAAAAGAAAAACGTTATCATATTAATTAATTCAAGAGAATGCATCCAACATTCACCGGTTAGTGGCATGGCAACCATTTTCACACCATGTGTCAAACTCAACAGGTTTCGCCGGACAATTGGCCATATATAAAGGCGACTGGACAACGAAGATTTCAAAAGAAAGAAAAGTTCTTTATTAGAAAGGATAGACTTTTATCAATTATTAATGGGAAAGTACTGAATTCCTCAAATCCTAGTCAATTAAAGAATTGTTGTTCACTTTCTCTACTATTTCTTATATTCTAGGCATATAAATCCACCCACATCCGGCTGCACAGAGAAACATAAACACTTTATTATTTTGTTAAATTGTTTTTTCTAATACGCAATGGCTTCGAGTTGAGCAGATGCACTGCACATGCTGACAAGGTTTGGGGTAAACTGGTTCTGACGTTTGAAATTTCGAGATGAATTAGTCATCAAACAACGTAATATTCGGATTGGCAACCTCACTTTTACTGTTTTGATCTCAAAGTTTAGGATGGTGTCCTCTTTGACCTTCCTCAAGTTGCATCGACTAATTCTTAAACAGCATCATGGGATTTTTGTGTCTACACGAGGCTTCCGCATCTTAGTGTGTAAATTGTTCCTGGTCAGGAATTGTTACCATCTTTTTGGCAAGAGCAAAATCTTGCCGACTCTAAATTCTGCTACTGTAAAAGAATTAACGAATTCCATTGTTTATAATCGAATTACAACTAAACCTTTTCAGATGTTACGAGTTTAACCAGAGTGAAACATAAGATTGAGGCTCAATTTATTTTTATGAGTATGTTTCGATCACGGTAAACAATGATGCAACATCTATTGTATCTCAAGTTTACTCCACACAACAATTAGGCTTACGGCCATATCACGTTGAAACATCGGTTCCCGTACGATCACGAAGCTAAGCAACATCGAACCTGGTCAGTACCTAGATGGGTGACCGCTTGGGAATACCAGACTCTGTAAGGTTGTATGTGCGGGTGGTGTAATGTATAAAGGCTCGAAATTGGAAATTCCAATTCCAGGCGGGTTCGTTATATTCACTTTCGCGTAAATACCCTTGGGAAAGTTATGAATCCCTTTCTTCTCTCCCCAGATATGGGTTAATTAGTGAGACATATATCAGTAAAAATTCACACTATCTCCAAAAAATTCTTACAGTCTAAAAATATTTCTGGCTTTAAATAACCTGCAAAAGGTTGATAAGCCATAAAAAACAGTTCTTCCCAATGCTGCACATTCATGTGCAATGCATTCAGATTATCCTTCAAATTATCTTTAAAACTTTTCTTAGACATGTGTTGTGTATGCTTTCCTGTCTTCAGTTCCCCATAGAAAAGTTGTTTGGTAATCCTGTTATCCCTTATTCTCACAGCGTATCCTGCCCAGCGCATCTGGTTGAGGATTATTATTGTTTCAATGCTGTCGCATTCAAATCATTGGTAAACAACAGTGTTTGGAATCAAAGACATCCATTTGTTGTTAACAATGCGCTTCGTGCATTTTTGGTGGAATCGCTCAAGCCATTTTTATGAGACAATATAAATCTACTTCCCAGATGTTTTTCCAATCGCACCTTTCAAATTTCTACTTTTCCAAGTCAACATACACAACCACAAATATGTTGAAAAATCAAAAGAAAACAACTAAATCCATCGCCTCCTGCATTTGAAGATGTACATCACATCGTGTGCCATAACGATCTAATCACAATCTAAACAATATTTGTAAAAGCTTTTGAATATTACTCGCTCACTTTACTTTTTGCCAGACGTTGAATTATGACACTTTGTATCGTCAACATGCTTTAACTGACCTTTCAATCACCTGATGAACATTCATGAACGTTCTCAAATTTACAATCCATGATAAACCAATGATATCCTCGCCTTTGTATATAAACACGTGCAACAAAATAAATTCTAGATTGACTTGATAAAGTCCCTCAGAGGACAAAACGAGTCGGCTATGAATAGTTTTTCCTCTTGTGACATTTTATTCATTTTGTCTCATCTACAGATACGCTCTATCTGAGAATATATATATATATATATATATATATATATATATATATATATATATATATATATATATATATATATATATATATATATATATGAACGGCAGGCTCTAGAGAAATCCGACAAAAAATAAAATCTAAAATAAAATGAGAAATTTGTAGGCGAACTATACAAAAGAGAATTTTCAACTAATCGCTGTTGGTTTGAATAGATTCAAAAACCTTCCCGTTAGTGGCATCTAAAACAGGTAACTGGAAGATTTTCAGACAAGTTAAGGTCAGTCAACTAAAAAATGTGATTTTGTCTACGCAAATCTACGTCAGATATCTCTCTTTTATATGAGAAATAAGCGTATATATGAAAAAACTTAACGACAACTGAAATATCACAGTTGTTCTTAGTCAATACGCTTTGGCTGATGCTTCCTTTTCAATTGTACTGATGTTTACTGATATGCTTGGACTTTCTATATATCAGACATATGTTCATTTCTGCAGACATAAGACTGTTACCGATGAAAAGATATGTAGTCCTCTTGCGATCACGAGAAATTTTAAAAAATTGTGTAGGCATCTAACGATCACGAGAAATAAAATAAAAACAAACCCGAATTTCTCATGATTCCAAAGAAACCTCCCTACTAGCGGGGAATTTAGAATCTTTCTCCTTTTCAACAAACTCTCTCTATAAGAGCACGTGGATTTGGGGAGTTCCAGGAATGAAGACCAAAGATAAATTTTACTCAAATATCACTTTCTCATGTTGAATATGACCTTTTAATGATCACTTGGAAAATAATTAATTCATTAAGACAAACATAAATATCAGAAACATTTAGCAACCACGTTACAAGAACTTTCATGTATCTACCAAACAACCAAATCCTTCTGGTAATAAATCCTTCTATATATGCATAGATATCTCACGTTGTTGTTATGATGTATATTTGTATATTTTACTAAACAAAAACAGGAGTCAAACAAGGCCTATCACAACAGATACATGAGCAGAAATCAATTTATACACCCCTTTATAAGCAAAAACTCTAAAATAAATTGGAGTTTTTAATTTTACCAAAATTACCGAAAGTTTATTGACCACATTAATTGTGACTATCATTAATTACCAACGTAGCTATATATAACAATCAAAGCCAATTGAATTGTCTTATTTCAAAACTGGCGCCCCTGTAAGAGATTAAACCAGTGAAGAAATCTGTTCCAGTTAATGGTAGTGCTATTGTCTGCAGACATGTTGTCATTGTTTGGTAGTGTAGACACAAATTATCTTTCTACTTTGTAATCTTTTTCTAGCGTTTAATGAAAACGCTGGAGCATTGAAATGGTAATTGTATTTTAAGTGTTTGCATTAATGATATCAGAGTCAATGATTTATGTCAATGTAGAACAGAGATTTCAAAATTGGTTATGAAATCATCATCATCTTCGACTCTTCCTTTTTTATCTATCCTTACTGCACCTCCACGCCAGCTTTTCCATCTCTACTATATCATTATTTTGATTAATATCAATCTTACTATAATTTACTGTTTTAGTTTTCTTCTGTTTCTGCTACTAATGATCCTACTCAGTATTACTAGTAATATAGAGGATAGGTGTTATCAGTTATAGATGAATTGCTTTATCTTACGACAACGCCCGTCCCCACCACATATAAAATATATTGGTAACTGATTTGAGGGTATAGGCCTTGTGTACTGGTTGAAGGAAATGCATGACGTCATGAAAAGTACAAATATGTAGCGCAATTTAATAAACAGAAGGGTCAAGTGAAAGTTGACGTTTCAAGAGATTCAAGTGTAAGTACTGGCGCATAAGAGATAGATAAATAGACAGATAAAGAGAGAGAGAGAGAGAGAGAGAGAGAGTGTGTGTGTGTGTGCGTGTGTTCGTGAGGAAGTAACTATATGTGTATATGTATCCAAATGTAGTAGCCGCCTCTTGGCTACGTGTTGAAAGAAGTTATGTTGTTTGTTTTCAATGTAGCAAGGACGGGTTAGCCGTCTAGGGTCGCCAGATAGTCGTGCAAATGTATTTTGTCTCTGGTTATGTTACAATGGCCGCAACATCGGAGAATGGACAAAGTTAATTTATCCACTCTGATTTGGGATTATTTTCCATCTTTTATATAGCTATTTTCCAATCGTAGCTTAGATGTGGCACAAGGCCGAAATTAAGGGGCACCCAGTGAGGATCGAACTCACTACTCAATCGTAATTGTCCTAGCGAGACAAGCTTGCTAACCATTACAGTAATTCGAGGTGCCCCATCTTTTATATATACATACGTCTATAGCTTTGAAAAGCCGCGAGCCAATGAAAAGAGAGCGGCCTTATAAACTGGTTGTGAAAGCTTTGTAATTGGTTGGTCGAACTATCTATTTTTATAGATGGTAAAATATTTATTTTCTTACATCCTGGTTGCTGATCAAACTATGGTTTCGTTTGTCTGGCCATTTATATTATCCGTCTATTTTTAGAGATGGTGAAAATTTGATCTTGATTTATGTATTTATTTCTCTATCACTAAACTACTACAAGTACTACTATTTGCTGTACTCTCTTATCTTCTTCATATACAATTTTTACTACTGGTATATACTAAACATAGCATAATCTACTCGTTATCCAGATTAATCGAGTTCAAAATTGTTTATGCAGTCATGTTAGAGAAGCCGTATTTTTCAACCTTTAACATTTTCCCATAGACGCAACGTTTCAAGCCTTTAGCCACTCTATCGCTATTTCTATAGCAAATGTTCGGATGATCTCCATTCTTTAGTTCCATCAGTTCAGATCTTTGCAGCTAGGACTCTCCATGATACACCCACGGAGACGAATCACCCACATTTCTTCCGTGTTGAAGAAGAACACATTAAAAAAGTTCTACTCAGTTTTTTCCGCAGCACTGCCATTTGGTGTTTCTTCCCTAAATATGACAATCTTAAAATTCTTCAAGTCAAGAGGTCAATCCTTATTTGTCCTCCCTATCCCCATAATCTTCACTTCCTACCACCTCCCCTTTCATTCATATCACTCATTCCTCATTACTATTTTAACAGTAAGCCTCTACTTTGAGTGATTCTAGAGCGTTGTATTGGGTGAAAACTAGGATATAAAATGAACACCCTGTGAGGATCGAAGTCATTGTTTTGTAGTCATGATCAATCAGACTAGTTCGTTAATTCACGCTGAGGTACAGGAACAATATTTACTGTTGCCACCATATGGCTTAGTAGGTGAGAATGGGAGAAACAGAACTTAGGTAGATTTTATTGTCTACTGGCGCTAGGAAATATGTAACTATCATAGCCATCAAGTTAGTCAATTGTTAACTTTATTTTTATCGTTCATCTCCTCCTCCTTTGCTATATTTACCCTATTTGACAGCATATAAGGCGCACTTTTTACTAAAAATATCTTTTAAAATTCCCCTGCGTCTTATATGCCATATATAGATTTAAAATTCACTATAGTCAAATGGCAGCAAATCTTCTCACTCTTTCAGTACCCTTATCACAATTCCATGTTTTAAGTAATGATATTATCTGCATGGTTGCAAGTCTTCTACTGATTTCTAGTTCCGCCAATCTTTTTATTGGCTCTTCGGGTCTATTCCCGACTCTTTGATAAAGCCTGGCACGATTGTTTCCGATATTTTTGAAGATCAAAGTTGACTGGGAAGCAAGAGGCCGGAAAAGAGTTCCACAAGCGAGAAGTTGGAGACAAAAAAATCTGTCAGCATATATCTTACCGTTACATCTAGCCACTTCAGTTGTAAAATGATTAGATCTTGTTCCCAATCCACTACTGCGCTTAAATTAGTAAAGTTGACGTACCAATGAGGAAAGTAATATTTATTTTGAATAGTACAAAAGTGCTAAAAGTGGGGGGGATAGGCTTGTTTTCAATCTATCTTAAACTTTGTTAGTCACGATTACTGACACAAACATACAACATTATTTCTTACACGAAAACAATAGATTCTTACTTACCATTCATTACTACTTACATTCTTACTAGAACCACCATGATACCTCAAAGTCTCTATGTAGTCGTAACTAGCTTCCATATGTAGACTTATAGACAATTATAATTATATAATATCTTCATCCTTACCCTCCAATTTGTTGTACTGCCTCTTATACTTTTGTCTGCTTTGTTGTTGTTGTTGTTGTTGTTGTTCTTCTTCTTCTTCTTCTTCTTCTTCTTCTTCTTCTTCTTCTTCTTCTTCTTCTTCTTCTTCACGCCCATTTTATCTTTTGCTTCGTCGCATAAGATTAATTTAAATTCGGTTTTTATGACCAATATCAAACACTAAAAACGTCTCCATGGCCCAACAACAAACCAGAAAGGAAAGAAAGTTGAACAGCTAATTAAAAATTTTTGGTTAGTTATTCTAACTCCACATGAAAACTGGTTTTAAAGAAAAATTTTTTTAAACCAGAATTTTTTAAAATTAATTTCGCATAGTTTAAAAGAAGAGAAAGCAAAGCGTCACCCAGTGCAGCATTCCGAATTGTATGAAATGGCAAATGCAAGAATTAATTTTTGGAATTTCTTTTAAGACTTCTTAAATTGCCATGTGTAATTTGTGATAGAATTTACATTTTGGCATTTAAGATTAAATGACGATACTTCTACTAATACTACTCTTTGTAATAATTGTTGTTGTTGTTGTTGTTGTTATTATTATTATTATTCGCTCATTGATTGTCTGCACTAACAATAACCGAGAGATTACGCTTGCGATCAAGTGACAGCAAATCTTCTCACACATCCAGTACCCTTCTCACTATTCCATGTTTTAAGTAATGCTATTATCTGCATGGTTGCAAGTCTTCTCCTGTTTTCCAGTTCTGCCAACCATTTTATTGGCTCTTCAGGACTATTCCTGACTCTTTGATGAAGCCTGGCACGATTGTTTCCGATAACCACTGGCACGCTTATTTATAATATAAGCAAATATATCAAAATATTTTTTGTAGATCACATAATTCAAATTTGTATGAGCATCTAAGCAAAGATTTGTCAAAATGAATATTGAAGACAGCGCATCCTTTGGCAAATCTGCGTTTAAATTTCCTTCACAAAATATAATCATCAAATCTGCATTTCTTCTGGCACATTTTTGTTATTATTGATGCCATTAACTGAAAAAAACAACAACCCAAAAACAAAGAAAAATACCAACATTCATTTGTTATGCTGCTAAACGATTAACTTCTTTGGCGGAAATACGTTCCGGATTTATTTACTTTCATATATATAAAGATTGATAGTCGAGTAACTATCATAATTTGCCACCAACTTCGATGGGATGGACACGTTGCCCGAATGCCAGACATTCGCCTACGCAAACAAATCCTCTTCTCGGAGCTTGCATCTGGCAAAAGACCACGTCGAGCCCCACGTCGACGATTCAAAGATCAGCTGGAAAACACATTGCTGACGACAGAAACTGATCCGGTGAGTTGGGAGACAGAAGTTGCAGATAGAAGCAAGAGCAGTCCACGAAAAATAAACATTCTTCGAAAACACCAGATGACAAATAGAAGAAATGAAGAGTGACCAAAGAAAAGTTCTCCATCCTCTGAACCCTCCTACTCTTCCCTGTAGTGTCTGCGGACGTCTCTTCAGATCCAACATATGACTCATTTCACACAGAACGAAATATCGATGAGCACCCGGATTTTCGGCAACGAGTTCCGACAACGACGGCGACGATATTGATATGAAAAAGGTATTGTAGTTTTGACAAGTATTTGAATATACTTGATGTAATATATTGCTGTCATCTCCCAAGTACATACGATTCTAAAATTGGCATTCGGAAAATTGACATTTATCAGTACTCGAACACCGACGAAAAGAGATGGAGGCAAAGCGACTAATTTTTCATGGAATGGAAACGTCTCTTGTTTCAACAATTTGTGTCGAGAAATTGGAACCGTTACGTTAGTTTATTGGCTGACAGACAGATGACAATTACTGCTATGGCAGCTGAAACTACCACTATAGATACTACTATTAATACTACTACTACTACTATTACTAGTACTATTACTAATGCTGTTACAACTACCATTAATGTTATTAGTAATGCTACTACTACTATAATACGAATACTATAATATTATTACTACTACTAATATTACTACTACTGCTATTATTAATGATACTGCTACTACTACTAGTGATGTTGCTATTAATGCTACTACTTCTGTTATTGTTACGTTTACTAATGCTACTGCTACAACTGTTAATACTACTGCTTCTACTTCGTTCTGAGTATGACGATAAACTACACCCGGCAGCAAGGCCTCGGATCGAGATGTTTTGATGAGCGTGGAACCACCTCTTAATTGCTATTATTCCCAGGTCCACCCTGAACCGGGGTGGTAGCTCCTGTTAGGTTCCCAGCTATGGGCAAATATTAATCCCCCAAACTACGGTTAAAACACTATAAAAGTATAAAAAATACTTTTTTATAGTAAAAATACCAGTAATACATTTAAAAAAAAAATATTATCAAGAATAGATTTTTGAAAAAATTTCAAAAGCTCCCACGAAAATTAAAATTCAGCATTAAATGACCCATAAGGTGTTGATATGCCAAACAAACTACTTCTACTACTAATATTACTATCGCTGCTGCAACGACTACTACTACTGCTCTGATATTACTACTACTACTACTGTTGCTACTACAACTATCTAGTACTGCTACTATTACTACTACTGTTACTAATATTACTACTACTACTAATATTAATACTATTACTGGTATTACTGCTGCTGCTACTACTAATACTACGAATAATAATAAAGCAAAATAGTTACGAGAATGGCGTGAAAATAATAGAATTCTTCAATTCAGCATTTTTCTATATTTTAATTACTTATGCATATATATATATATATATATATATATATATATATATATATATATATATATGCGAGTATGTGTCTTGTGCTCTCTGTCTGTTAGTGTACAAAAATAATTACCTCAATATTCTCATCTCTTATCGTCTATAGAATCACGAGTAGATGAAAAACACAACGTGCATTGCGTACATTCTTTTTTTTTAATTTGCATTCTCAATTTACATATGTCGTATCGAATTTATTGATTGCCGAATTTATTTAAAGCCCACGAATCATTTCGATAAATTTTATGCTCTTGATTGGTAATTTAATAACACGTAACGCATCTGTGTGAAATGGCGTTGCAAGTGAGACGCCGGCGAAGCTCCTGCAGAAGTCAATTAAGATTCTCTCTGAAAATTCGAATCATTAAAAGTACTTATTAATTTTTTTAATCATCGCCTTTGCTGTAGATCTATTTAAGCATCTGTCGCGTGTATCATTAATAAAATGGTGCCGCTTGACTCATGAAAGAAATTCCCTCCAGGACAAATTTTCTACTTTAAATTCCTCCCATTAAAAAAACGAACAAATGTGGTAATAGATTTGAAATCGGACGTACAATAAACTAACACTGAACGATTGATATTTTTTCAACCATTCCACGCCAAGCAAGGCAATAATGCTACCAAGACGCAAGGAATTGCTGGGTGTGAAAGAATATGAGGAAAAGAAAAAAACATTATGAAGGGGAGATAACAATAAAAGAACACGAATTAAAATAGAAAATAACGACTGACATTGCATTTAAAATTTTTAAACATCAAAGTTGAGTGGAAAGCAAGAGACCGGATGAGAGTTCCATAAGTGAGAAATGCAAGAGAAGAAACGTAGCATCGAACTTACGGTTGCATCTATCAATTTCAACGGTAAACGGATGAGACCAAGCAGCCAATCTAGTACTGCGCTTAATCTCGCAAATCCGGAAAGCTCATCAGAACAATTACCATGAAAGCATTTATAGAAAAGGCACGGGGAAGCTACGTTACGGCAGTGAGAAAATGACCGAAGCCGAGATGCCAGGTCAGGGCCGATAACGTTGCAGATTCTACTTTGGATTTTGTTACGAATCTCTAAATACATAGCAAAAGTACTAGACCAGTTGTGACAACAATATTCAATGCATGGACGAAGGCAGACTTATATATGTGTAAAATTCTGGCGAGAAAAATTGTCTACCATGACGCAGTGAGTCAGCGTTCCTGCCAGCAAGAAATTGATTTAATCTTTCCATTTCATGTCAGCAGAAAATATTAACCCGAGAAGACGCAAAGAGGTTAGCATCAGCCATGCTAATGAAAAGGAGGTTAGCATCAGCCATGCTAATGAAAGGCAAATATTCTCTAAGACGATTAAAAAGTGAAGTTTCATTTTTGAGGCATTAAAATTAACAAACAATTCCTTATCCTGGTTAACAACAGCAGAGATATTTATAATGGGTGTAATATATATATACAAGTGTGTTTATAGTTTCACCGAGAACTAAAAGAGAAGGCAATTAATCCATGGGAATAGAAGGAAATGGTAAACTTTAGCACCGAACCAAAATGCTACATAGTTCAATAAAGAGAAGAATTGAAGGGATGTATTTACTTAAGCTACGTAGAAATGAAAACTGTGTTTAAACGAGCATTTTTTATTTCGTCATATTTCGAAAGAGGGAAAAATAAAGAAAGAGAAAGCAAGTCTGAAAGGCAACTTTCTGAATTGTATTCATATCACATGTATGAGAATTATAGTACAGTTTATTTAGGAAATGACTAAGTCACTCCCAGGGGTCGAATTACAACTGACAGTGATCCTCACCATGATTATCGTTGAAGAATGAAAAAAAAATGCTATGTGAGGAGATACTATCTCGGTTAATCGATTGCTGTCGGCAAAACCTTGACACATACTGGAAGAATTGCAGGAGGAATAGACTTAATTTAACCTTAGAAAATAAAACACGTGCAATCCTCATCCTTTACTCTCGCAATGAAGCGATTCAACTTCCACTATATATCTTATTGATTATATTTTCAGCTTAGTAATAAAAATTGTTGATGCCTAACACAGAAAGAAAACTACAGAACGTCCCAGACAAGTTAGTAAAGAGAAGCGAGATAAAAGGACTAGTCATTACCTGCAAGAACACAGAAAGTATAGTTGTCAACAAGACAAAAAGCCAAGATAGGAAGTACGAATTGGAGATGTCAACATCAAACACGTGCAGGAGTATAAATATCTGGGAATAATTTTAACAGAAGACGAAAAGCGCATTAGATTAATGAAAGATGCCTTTCAAAAGCTAAAGTACTAAAAAACAGAAAATTTTCGTTTAAAACAAAGAGTGCTGAAATGATGCGTGAAATCAATCCTCTAAGAGTGAATACTGGACAATCCGTCCGCAGATAGAGAAAGCTGGAGGCAACAGAAATATGGTTCTACAGGAGGATACTGAGAATTCAATGGACGGAACGAGTAAGTGACGAGGAAGTTGTAAAGAAAATGGTAACAAAAAAGAACACTCAGAATTAGAAAGAGACAGATGACATTTCTAGGACGCACAATGAGGAAGGAGGGCTTGGAAAACTTAACCCTCACAGGGAATATCTAGAGCAACAGAAACATGGGGAGGCAGCCAGCTACCTGCCTGACGTGCTTGTGTGAATGGGTGGCGTAACGGGGGCGGGAGGCTTGACAAAGAGAGAAGCGTTAGCAAGTGTTACACGGGATATAAAATTAGGGAGAGCTATCACTGCTCACGTCCTGAAGAGACGGAACACATGAAAAATATAGCTGTACGTAACATCATAACACTTCATTGATTTTATTTTGACCATCGAAATACAAAGCTGGAACGCGTAATTCCCATAGAATGACATTTTAATAAGCATTTAGTTCCCAAAAGACTTTATTATTTAATTCTTCATTTTATTTATTGCTGTATTGATTATTCAAAAGCTATAAATGAATAATTTCAAAATATTTTATCTTTCGAAAGTATTAATTCTTTAATTAAAATGATACTATTCAGACCTGGTCCAAAGGATAGTTATTTTATACGGAACACATTTTGTTGACAAGCAGTAGTGAAAATTATTGTCCGCTTATGAGAAATTTAAATATCTAGGAAGTGTTATAACAGGCAATGGAAACAAAAAGGACACTTACTATTCAGTTTACTATTCAGTTTTTAGGGGGCAGATGAAGAGGAGATTTGGGACAACAGAGAAGCGTTTCTATAAAACAATACCGAGAATACCATAGACGGAACATATAAACAACGAAAAGGTTTTAAGGAAAACAGAAATGAAAATGCCACTTTTCCTTAGGATCAGAAATTTCTGGGGTACATTATGAGGAAAGGAGGCTTGGAGAATCTAATACTCACGGAACATACTGAAAGCAAAATGAGCAGAAAGAATAAGCGAGTAGTATACTTAACGAGTCAGATATTGATCAATGCTATAAGAGATAGAAATTCATGGAGAGCCATTATCATCCACGTCCTGAAGGGATGAGGCACATAAAAGAAGAAGATGCTGAACAGGTTTCGCTATTACAGCCAAAAGTAGACGATTCACTTACGAGAAGCTAATTACTTCATTACGAAACCAAAAAGGCTGGTGGACATTTTTAAGTTTCTCTATATCCGTGTTTCGGCAGGCATCTGAAATTAACAACTTTCGTAGTTAAAAATAAAAACGAGCAGTCACCGAGATTGTTTAAATGTGTGACAAAATAAGATGAATTAATAGCAACTGCAAATTTTATAGTTCCTTACTCGATATCTGGTCGGTGATGTTTGTTATTTATTGAACCTTCATAGCGAAATCCAAACAAAAATATTGCCCTAAAGAATTACCTCTAGAAAGAGCGATAACAGTAGTGAGACTTATTTTCCTGGATAAAAACAGTTTTAAGCGAAAGATGTTATGAATTTAGACAGTAAAGATAACTGTTCGGTCAATGAATGATGAATGTTTCCTTGTAAGGAAACGGCTATTATCACCATTACCATTTATGCTAAACGTTTAGAGGCGATTTTAACGACATTCATGCTTTTTGATTATTGTAGATTTTAGAAGTGCTAGAATGAATAGACCTCATTAGTTGTGGATTGTAGGAAGCTTTATCTCCGGTGGAGATAAGTGAACTCAGGAACAACCGTTAACCATGTGTTTTTACGAATATTAACCCAACATTTCTTTACTGTATTTACTTAGGACACGGATTTAAATACAAAACGAACACGCTAACCATTATATTATGACAACAAAGCCCCATATCCATCTTTTAATAGATTTAATAGATTCTAATTACATGTAATAGACAGACGTTTCCGTGTTTGTCTCCGTTTGTCACAGTTCCTTAAATTTTTCAAATCACGACTTATTTAAAAAAGAAAAAAAGTAATATTTTTTTTATAATTTTTGCTTGGTTTCTGCAAACGTAAATCATTTCTGCTTTTTTTTTTATTCTTTTCATACGCGAAAATATCATTGAGAATGGAAGAAGACAGAAATATTTGTTCGCGTCTTTTATATACTTTCGAAATTCTTTCATATTTTTGACAACCAACTTCATTGATAGTCAGTAGTTTGTTTGCAATTAAAGTTCTATTCCATTTTTTTCTGACAACAATCATTTTAGATCAACTTCAGGCAAACCAGTCGGTATTTTTTCTTCTAGAAATTGCCAAACATTTTTTTTTCTTTTTCATTCCTATTCGATTTTTTCTTTATCGCATTATCATCATCGTCATTATCATCATCACCATCGACTTCATCGTCGTTGTTGTTTTGTCGAAAGCATTTTGCCAGGAAATCACAGTTGTTGTCTGCTTTCACTCACCGGGACAACGCATGCGCATTTAATATAAAGCATAAAACAAATCAAATGTCTACAAGTTCTGTCACTGCTTAAGGCTAGAGGTTACACTTTTAGTATGACACGCACGAAATTCAGAACATAGGTCGACATTCATATTTTGTAAAACATTTGTGTCTTTTCGAAATTTTATCTGGCAACATAAATTTTGTCATTTTGTTGTTCTCAAAAAATTAAATCGCGCCTTACAAATGATTTCTCTCTCTCTTTCTAAACACACACACACACACACATACACACACAATTACATATATATATATATATATATAGATATATATAGATAGATAGATAGATAGAGAGCGCGAGAGAGAGAGAGAGAGAGAGAGAGAGAGAAAGAAATTGAGTGATAGAGATAGGCTGGACTCTATGGTCGATTTTATTTTTATTTTTAGAACTGAACAGCCAGACTACCCATACGTATGAATTAAGGGGTGAAGGTTATAGAACCAACCCCATTTTTTAAAGAACGGATAACAAAGAAATGGTACTCTGTGCGCCACGGAGTCTCCAAACAGTTCCTTCCGTTTTTGAATTCAGCGTTGTCCTTCTTCTAGACTTGTTGCCAACCAGGTCGAGAGTGTCAACACTGTCCTTCTATTTAGTACAAACTCAGCCAAAATTCGAACTTATAATTGATAGCGGAGAATAAATTCTACCTACCGATTCCAATAACGCATTATCATATTCGTGATAAGGTAATACGTTGTTAATGGCTGAAAAAAGAAAAGGATATCTATAATGGCTTGAAAGGAAAAAAAGCACTTTATATACATTCTTACTGAATTCCTTCAGACAGTAACATAAATACACATCGTTAAGTGAAAAAGAGAAGCGAATGAATATCTTAATTGATAATTTGACGTAGTCATAATAACGCCCGTGATTTATCTTTGTCCATAAAAAAACGAAAAGAAAACGGAAAGCTTGAGCAAATATGAAGTCGCTCTGATGAATTGACTTCAGTTGGCCAGGTGACTTAATTTTTGCACCTCTCTCCAGACTGTCATACGACGCTTTTTAACAAGACATATGCAGAAATTACAGTTCAGTCAAGGGTAGACAACTAAGATTTGTAACGCTATAACAAGAACTGCAAAATAGTGAAAAACATTTCTTTCAAAAAATACTTAATAATCCTAAATAAAGAAAATAAGGCCTGTTATATCGTAAATATGATTGAACTGTAGGAGACAAAATTGAAAGAGATAATCGAGAAAATTGTCAGGCCATGACGTATTTTGATTCTATAGTCTCACAAAAATTAGAATAACTTTTTCTTCTAAGTAAAACTGGGTTTATATCCGGACACTTTAGATTTCATTATGACAGAAACGATTTTTACAGAATGACTAGTGCTTATTTACAACCATAAATTGTACATCGGTTTTATACAACAATTACTCCTTTATTTTTGTTATATTTGGATCTTTAGTTATTGTTATTTACGGAATTTAGCTTAGTCTAGCACGAGACTATAAATCTGTGTCACCCAGTAGGGAATCGAACTGACAGTAGTCACAATATATTAATTATTTATTATTCTACTTGAAGACGCTCTAAACCTTTCTAATAAGTCTTAATCTGGCGCAAAGCCAAACGTATGGAGCACATAGGAAAGATCGAACTTAGTAGCCATTGCTCCAAGGAAATAGCCTTTGTTATGATTCCTAGTATTGAAACGGCCGCCCCCATTGTTGTTGCTGTTGCTATTATTATATGACATCCAAGATATTTGTTGTCAATAGCGTGGGGGGTTCAAGTGCCAATTACTGTCAACAAATTTCTAGAATTATCATTGTTTTGTTTTGTCTCGTCTCAATACTTCCTTGGGTTTTGAAATGGAACCATCTCTTTGTAAGGAATCAATTTGCAATACCGCAATAACTATTTTCATATTTCCCAATTTTCTGAGGAGAGAACTCAGTATATTTTAGCTTATTTTGGCTTTTTGGCTTTTTTTTTTTTTGGCTAGAGCAGAACCTGGAACAGCTACACCGGTGAGCTGGCAGATTTTCCCTATAATCATATACTCCTGAAACGTTAAAATATGAAACAAAAATCACTTTATAATCTGAAACCCAACTCCTTTCTAAACATCTTATGCTTTATTATTACATCTTAGAATCCGAGAGGATCTGAAATAATAATAATAATAATAATAATAATAATAATAATAATAATAATAATAATAATAATAATAATAATAATGGTAAACCTGCCTGGAACAGCTCATGTACCAAAGAAAGTACAAATTTGACATCTCGATTTCAAGGTCCTTGTACTTTGATAGTTTTTTTTGAAGATCTTTAAAGATACATACATGTGTAGGGACTGCCATGTCAATAAGAAGGATATTCTGTCCTTGTGGTTTTTGATCACGGTGTCTGTCTGTGTGTATTGTGAAGTCTGATAAAAGTCTCTGGGTGGTGTTCATACCATTTTCTTGCAATTTCTTTTCCGTAAAAGTTTCATATTTTCCAATGCAGATATTGGCCCACTATGTCATGCCGGGTTTTATATTATTATTATTATTATTATTATTTGTGTATGTCATGTTTCCTGCTTTGTTTCCTGTAGAGCCGGACCCAAACTACGGTCCTTAGGTCCTATAGGAGAATTGTCATTTAATTGATAGCACTTTTCTTAATATATGGGATGTTCCTCGTAGGGCGATCTTCCGGGCAACTTATTTGTTGATGTTACCTGGGACACTGTTAGTAAAATTGTCCATTACTTTTCTCACGAGACCCGATTACTATTGGTACAGTCTCAGTCTTCGCTGTCCACATCCTGTTAATCTCGATCTCAAGGTATTTGGACGATTTCTCGATAATTTTTATGGATGTGTTTTTCTGAGATGGTACTGCTATGTCAATAAGCATACACTTCCTGGATTTGTTGTCTTTTATAATAATATCAGGTGTGTTGTCTTTTATTTCTCTGTCAGATTGAATTGGCATGTCCCAGAGGATAGCTACATCGTTTTTTTTTTGGGGGGGGTAACTGTGTTTGGTTGGTGCTCATACCATCTGTCAGTGGTTTCGATTTTGTGCTTCTTGAATATCTTCCCGTGCACATATGTCACTACCTTATTATGTCTGTGAGTATATTCATTTATTGCTAGTTCCGGACATCTTGAGATGATATGGTCGACAGCTTCATATTTTCCGTAGATCCCGCTTTTTGGGTTAGTTCCATCCTTGATTATGTGACAGTGATAGGATTTGCGAAGATTTGATCCTGGTTGCGAAGATTTGATCCTGAGCTGCAATAATCCTCAGCCACTGATGTGTTTTCTGCTGATTCGTTCTTTTTAGGTATTTGCCATGCAACGCCTTGTCCTATTATTATTATTATTATTATTATTATTATTTGAGATCCTATCGGATTCTAAGATGTTTCGTCCGCAGACACAACATTTTTTTGGTACATGAACACTTCCAGGCAGGGCCACCATTATTATTATTATTATTATTATTATTATTATTATTATTATTATTATTATTATTATTATTATTATCTCTTTTTCTTTTGCTCTCTCTCTTTAGTACAGTCCCTTAAGACTCGTGATAAGGCAAAGTAGCAAATATATGTACAAATTCTTGGCATACATTCTGATGTTAAGCGATACTTAACACGCACAGTACTTATATTTTCTTTCCATTAATAATACTCTCCCGAGTAGATGAAAAGTTCCATACGGTGCAATTTACTGAAACTCTTGTAAACATGGGCTTCCAGGAATTTTGTTAATCTTCTTATCTCTAACATTTTTATTGTACCCTGGGCTCTAGTTATTAAAGGTATAACGCATCCATATATTTATTTTGTCATATTTTTACACAGATATATTTTATGTGATGGTCCTGCCATATTTATGAGAAGGTATTTTATTATTATTATCATTGTTATTATTATTATTATTATTTCTGCTTGGCGAACGTACATGTTCGTGCCAGATATCTGGTGGTTACTGCTGGAGATTAAGTGAGAGACAATATCTTCATATTTTCAGCACCATCTGTTTTATATCTAGAGATTCTTATTAAAATCCAAAGAATATGCAACGGTATCGTTCGTGACCTGGCATCTTGGCTTCAGTCATTTTCTCATCGCCGTAACATACCTTCTCTGTGTCTTTTCTATAGATACAGGGTGTTGCAGCAAAATCCGACACTTGACAAAAAGAAAACGAAATAGGCAATAAAAACAAAAGTTGTATATGCAGATACCCGACAGTTTGACAACTAACGAACGTTTTTCTCTCTACCCTTTTCCAGGATGGAATATGAGCGCAGAGCAGCGGTAGTGGCTTCTTTTCGCGTCGGGAAGAAGACTGCAGAAATGATGACCTGGTTTGGGTTCAAGAGGACAATTGTCATCGTCATTTGGAGGACGTGGAAGGCGTGTGAGAACAAGGACAAGTTTACTGCGAAACGAAAGGCCCACAACGTTCATTCTTCGGCCGTTAGGACCGACGAGTTCGTCGCCGCCGTCAAGGAGACAGTCGACATTGATGGAAGCCAGAGCTACGCCAAGATCGCCGCTGACATGGGCTGTCACGAGTCGACGATCTGCTGAACGATCAAGAAGGACATTGGTTACTCCGCCTACCGCAAGTCTCACCGCATGCTCATCACGAATGCCTCCAAGGAGTCGAGGTAGGTCAAAGCAGAGGCTTTGCTGAACAAGCTCAAGCACGGGTCAGCCGGGATGTTGAGATTCTTCTCTGATGATAAGAATTTCATCCAGGATCAGACGAGCAACAGGCAGAACGAAAGGTGGATCTGCAATGACATCGAGGAGGTTCCCAGCGTGAAGCATACGAAGTTTCCCTCCTCCGTCATGGTCCTTGGCGTCATCTCAAGCGAGGGGGACGTCATGCCTCCGTTCTTCTTTCAAAAAGGCCTGAGAGTCACAGCTGAGATCTACCAGGAGGTGCCGAGGAGCGTAGTGAAGCCCTGGATGGACGAGATCGCCGCCGGACGCCCCTACGTCTTCCAGTAGGACTCCGCTCCTGTACACAAGGCCAATACGACCCAGGCGTGGCTACTTAACAATGTTCCTCACCACTGGTTGCCGGACTTGTGGCTTCCCTCCTCACCCGACTGCAAGCCCCTTGACTATTTCTTCTGGGGCGTGATCGAGGCCAAGACCAACAAGCACGCGCACAGCAGGTCGACTCTCTGAAGGCTGCCATCGTGGAGGCGTTCACCGCTATGGACAAGGACATGGTCGCCAAAGCGTGTGACTCAATTCGCGCCCGCCTTGCGATGGTCGTTGCCGCCACCGGCGGTTACATTGAAAAATAATGTAGTATGTAACTCTGACTGTTGCTAAATAAACTGTCGGGTATCTGCATATACAACTTTTGTTTTTATTGACAATTTCGTTTTCTTTTTGTCAAGTGTCGGATTTTGCTGCAACACCCTGTATTTTCACGATAATTGTTCTGATGAGTTTTCCTCTGTTACTAAACGGGATGTTTACTGTAGCCCATCTTAATTCACCAGGACAAAACCTGTTCATGTTGACACCTCCAATCAATTAAGACCAGAAGCCAGGAGAGCCATTCTTGGTCTAACATCAGAGCATTTATTATTATTATTATTATTTTTATTTCCTTTGATATCTGCCGTTTACACATTTCTTTCCAGGTCCCGCCCAGGGACGTAAGGTTAGAAATGGCATCATGACACTTTCCACTGCAAAAAAAAAATAAAAATAAAAATAAAAAATAATTACATAGATAAAGCCCTTCGTAAAGTGTGGGCTGTACTTGTCAGAACAATTTTTTGTATCTCTTTGAGGCATGGACTTCCAGGGATCCCTTCAATCAGCCTACTGGAATCTTTTCCAACGAGTCCAAGGGCTCCAACTACAACAGGAATTGTTGATGTTCCCATGTGTCACATTTTTGAGATTTCTATTTCAAGGTCCTTGTCTTTTGACAGTTTTTCGAATATCTTCAAAGATACATTGCAGTCTGCAGGGACTGCCATATCAATAAGGAGGCACTTATTTTGTTTGTGGTCTTTAATAACAATGTCTGGGCGGTTGGCTTTGATTGTTCTGTCAGTGTGTATTGTGTAGTCCCATAGAATTGTAACAGGTCCTATCTCCGTAACCGGGTCAGGGTGGTGTTCGTACCAGTTTCTTTCAGTTTCCTTCCCATAGGAGTTGCAAATTTTCCAGTGCAGATATTATTATTATTATTATTATTATTATTAGCAGCAGCAACAGTAGTTTTAATAATAATAGTATTAGCAGTCATTAAATTTTGAAATACGTCGTAAAGTGTGGCTTTAACAGAACCTTTTAAGTACTCCAGAATTCTCTTTAATATTCTAGCTGATTTTTATCATGCTTTCGTCTAGGCCGTTTCGATTCTTTCTAGGATATCCAATTCTTCCACACAGAGGTTAATATGCCGCTAAACAAAAACAAACAATTCTTCCAATATAAGTTTGCCGATATCCATGAGTAAAAACGTTACATTTATGTTCCAAATTCTTTTCATTTATTTTTTACAAGATCTAAATGTCTGTTCCAGTTTCTCACTTTCTTTCAGTTTTACTTTGTGATTTGCTGGAACAGAGATATCGATTATCCCGAAAATTTTCTCCTTTTTTTATTTCTTTTTGCGATGACGAGATCTTATCTTCTGACTTGGATCTCTGTCCAGACCGGCGCCATTGTCATTATTTTGAACTTTTGTGAACCCTAACAGATTCCTAACAATGTGAACTAATTGACAGTCATCATGAAGAGGAAAGGTTATTAGAGAAAATGTTTAAATGTGAATAAAAATCATATTCACTCATTCGCCTTACTAAAACTCGAGGCTACTTTTTTGCTAGCAATAAAATGAACAAGATTTAAAATAAGGCCTTTTAGTTCGATAATACTCGGTCGCCCTGGAATTTGATTTTATTATTACTTTTTTTTTCATAACTGGTGCTTACGTTGATAATTATGTTATCCAAGATGCAAATATCTGCATTTAAAAAATAAACCATTCCATCAGTTACTCATTTAAATAAATGCAGCATAAATGTGGACCCTCTACTTATAAACTTAATTTCCTTCTTTTAAAAGCAAAACAAATAAAAACATAAATAAATAAAATGTATAAAATTTTTGATTCTGGTTCTGCGGATTGACCTTCCAAATATGACTATGAATTGCCTTGTCACATGGACGCCATTCTTTTTCTTATTCTTCCAGTACACGACTTGCGTTGTCATGGAAGAGAAAAACATGTTCCTTTAATCCACTGTCTACACAGCTACTACTTCTATAGAAAAAAATAAGGTATGTCAGTGTATTCCAGATTTATCTTAACTGTCACGTATAATTAGGAGTTAAGATGATACATTCGTCATTATATTTGGTTTCCAATTTAGCTGAATTTTTGAGTATATTCTAATTTTTATTCAATTCCTGTAGCGTCATATTTTAAGAATCTCCAACTCTTGTGGCGTCAAAATCAAACGAACTTCAACTCTTATGTAGTCAAAAATCTAAGAATATAATATAAAATTTGGTAACTCGAAAAAAAGACAAAAGAAAAAGATACCTAAGGTTTAAAATGTTTTTAAAAGTGAAAATTCTTTCTTGAATCTTTTATTTTAGTTTGAATTCTAAGCAGTAGATTAAATTTAATATTTCCAATATGCAAATACTTTGCAGTATTTCAAATCGAATTTAAATTGATTGGAACGGTTTTTAAATTGCTAAAATCAGCCATAATGATAAATCTCTCAACACCACATAATTTTCTTCATTAGAAATCTTTCAAAAAGAATATATACTTTTCTGTAACTTTATTTGAGGAAGATTAATTGATTAAAAGCAAATATTACTTATTTTTAGTTTAAATATCGCAGAAAAGCATTTTGAACATGGAGGTGGGTGTTTTTTATGTGGTGTTAACACATTTATTGATAATCCGATGTTTGGCATTTTTAATTAAAGGACACATAAATGTAAAAATTACTTGACGAATGCAACGTGAACGCCCTTTTCATATAAGTTTTTAACTTATATAAAACCCAGTAATCTTAAAAATTTAGGAAAATATTCTAAGGAATCTAATATTTTATTGAATTTTAAGCAGTTTGCCTTTATAGTCTTACTTACTATGACGCTTACCGAGGAAATGTTAGAAAATTACCAATAAATTTAAAATTTACTATAGTTACTGCTCTTATTTTCTGATTTTTTCGTGTATAGACGTCCGTATTTACGGCACCTTTATGCATCCACAAAAAGTTCAAAATTCTGGTGGTCGCTGAATTGTAGTAAGCGTTTCCATTTATGATTAGTAAATATAGTTTTTACTTAATGACAATATCACCTAACCGCTACAAATTAATACAAAATTTTAAAAGATTTACAATTTTATAAATTATTATAATTAATTTTAAAAAAAATGTAAACAACTCTTTCAAAAATTCATTATTCACCGAAAAAGATTTTTCTTAAAACAATAGTGTTCAAAATATATCTTATTCATAAAAGTAATGAAAAGCTTTTCTAATTAAATAATGTTTTAGATTTATTGCATATTTTATTTTACGATTCAGAGCAGATGTTTTGTAACTGGGGATACTATTTGACAAAAAGATTGGATGATTTAATTTCTCCCAGGGCGTATCCTTATAACTAATATAAATATTAAGCCATAGAAAAATTAATTTCTCGAAATTGCATAAAATTAAATGTGCAAGAGGTAACAGTATTTTTATCAAGATTTAAAAAAAAAAAAACAAGAAACATTTCTAAAAAATTTTATTCAAGTGTGAATAAATTCTGAAAGTTTCATTAAAATCCGACAATTTTTGCAAAAATTCCAAAACATTATTTTGCACCGTAAAAAGACACTTAAATTTCCCATACTAATTTGACGGTTACCCGTTGACGAAAGAAAAATAACATTTTTAAACAAAATTTCGACGGTTCTAAAAGGGATTCAAAAATATAATTTAATAATAAAAACTCCTTTGGTCGTTCCTATTCATAATAACATAAAGATTTTGACCATAAAATTTTGTTCTTACTACGATTTGGGCATTTTTTCATCATGTTGATTTTTTAGCGAATCTTTCGAAGCACCCACATAAAATGCTTTTTATGGTATATTAAACATGGCGGTGAAAGTACAAATGTACTTAGGAAAGGCACTTTTTCAAACCGCATGTGAAAAGTAGGGGTGCAGTTCAAACCTGAGGAAAAACAGAAGCCCCCCGCCACCTATATATACCCTGTCATATCGCCATTCCTTTTCTTATCATTAGCTTCTAACATGACATGTAAAGATATTGGACATGATTAACATGCACTATACAACGGCTAGTATATGCATTATTAGTCATGACAAATGGTGTCTATAAAATCAAGCATATATTATTATAATCATTCTCACCGGCTAAGAAACTCCGATGATCATGACCCTTAAACAAATATTGTTTTATCTTTTGTAACAAATTACTTGTTTTAAAGGATATCCATATTTCATGAGAGACAAAATTCGACAAGTTTCTTTGCTAGTCTGATTTCCAAGAATTTGACTGAGGAAGTGTCTCGTGGCATTCATCCAAACACTTCATAGCTGCCACCAAGACTGGTTCTTTGGCGACACAATATCTCATTCCCAGAAGCAATGTTTCCTGCAGTCTTTTGGCTCAGTTTCGATTCGTTATTTGTCGGAACTAACAACCCCAATCATTCAATCATTATTTCATTTTTGTATATTTATTCCCGGCATTCATCCTAGGTAGAAGGCATTCAATAATTCTAACGAACCTAAGGTAGAATTTCATCGAAATTGTCTTCAAAATATTTCCAATTTCCGAAGGTGTCCTTTCAGAAAATTGTATTATATATTTCCAATGTAAAATAATAAAATAGTAGCTTATTCATGTATATAAACAATTGTGTTAATAAAATATTTATACGGTTTATAACTTGATATAGTCTATAACTTTTGAATGTATTTATAAATAAAACATTATGTTACATTTTTAATTGAACGAGGAAAAATTCCTAAAATTAGTAAAATATTGTATAATAATTATATTATCTATTAAAAAAAAATCAGCGAATGTTTTTCAGTAATGAAATTACCTTAGTAGCATCAATAGTGAAATTTGATTTTTAAATTAGCAGGTGATATAATAAATGATCGACAGATTGTTGTTAACTAAGACAAGGAATGGTTTGTTAATTTTACCGCCTCCAAAACGAAACTTCTCTCGATTAATCATTTGAAAGAACACTTTATGCCTTTCATCAGTATAGCTGATGCCAATCTCCATTAGTATGACTCGTTGCGCTTTCTCGGCCTAAACATTCTCTGCTGGCAAAAGATGTGGAAAGACTATGTTGAATCGATTGCTAGGTCTGCTGCTAAGAAAGTTGGTTGACTGCGTCGTGCGAGTCATTTTTTCTCTCCACAATCTATCTTGCATATTTATAAGTCTACCGTTCGTCCATGCTTTAAATATTGCCGCCACATATGGTCTGGTGCTCCTTCTGTATATTTGGAGATTCTTGATAAAATCCAAAGAAGAATCAGTAATATTTTTGGCCTTGACCTGGCTTCTGCTTCAATCACTTTCCTACCGCCGTAATGTAGCTTCACTGTGCCTCTTCTATAAATACTTTCATAGTAATTGTTCGAACTAACTCTTCACTATGGTGCCTAAACTTTATCGATTCAAGCGCAGTACTAGATTGGTGGCAAAGTCTCATCCATTTACAATTGAATTAGGTATATGTAATCGTAAGTTTTATGCTAATAGTTTCTCTTCTCACACTTCTCGTTTGTGGAACTCCCTTCCTACTCCGTGCTTTACAGCCGACTTCGATTATCAAAAATTTAAATGCAATGTCAATCGTTATCTACTGTCTTCTTGATTCCTCTTCTAATCTGCACGCTCCTTAATGTATCTCTTTTTTCTTGTTCTTCCACACTCAGTAACCCACTTGTGTCTTAGGGGCTTTACAGCCTTGCATGGGGTCATGTGATAAAATGTACCAAATTTCAGGGTTTTTTTTACCTACTTTGTAAGGATAAGATTTTTGGCATTCATTTTGCATGTTGTATCTCAATGAAAAGTAATTTTGGGAATTTTAAGAGTCAGGAATTAATGGAAAGTTTATAGATTAAATTTAGGCTATTTTGCCTCCAAAAAATGCATTTATATTATATATATTATAGATATAAATATATATAATATAAATGCATTAGGATTTACTATAGAAATGTCTTGACAATCAGGAAAATGGTCAGGAATTAATGTAATCCTTACTGATAGAATAGGGCTATAGCATGTTAATGCAATTGTATTGCTAATGATTTTACTATAGATATCTATTAACAATCGGGAAGGAAGGTATAGTCAATGATCAAGATGTAATGCAATTATAACTGATAGAATAGGGCTATTAAATATATAATGTATAATGCTTAACTTTAAAATCACTATCATTGTATTTCTATTATATAGAGCAGCGTTTCTCAACCGGGATTCCCCGGAACCCTAAGGTTCCGCAAAAGGTCTCCAAAGGTTCCGCGAGAACAGCTGAGATAAGTTAATGTACTTTTGACTTTTATTTAATTTCATTTAATTAATATATTGTTGCAGTTTTCAATGTCTTACATGTGTGAGCAAGCCTTTTTTTATTTAACAAGTATCAAGAGTAAAGGCAGAAATCGTCTCCTCTCAATTGAGAATGAAATCCGTGTGTGTTTATCTAAAGTTCGACCTCAAATTAAGTATTTGCGTAAGAAAAGACAGGGACAGGCTTCACATTAGAGAAGTATGTTTCACTTTATCAAATGGCTCTGAAAGTAACATTTTCTTAGTCCATTTATTGGTTCACAAGACATTTTGCATTGATTTACGTTATGTCTTTTCAACATTGTCAGTAAAGGATAATAAATAAAAAAAACGGATACAGCAATTATCTGTTTTCGTTCTGTTTAAATTTATATTATAGGTATATGATATTGGTTACTTAAGTTTATTTTTTACGTTTGAGTTTAGAATATTTGTGCCTGTGTATGTGAATGAAAACTCCCCGATGAAGTATTATAAATGAACAGTATGAATTTTATTTAGCATTACTGAAAAATTTGACAAAGAAGTATTAATTTTTCCTTAAACCAGTTATTCAAAAATATATACTATGATATTTACCACGTGAACTACGATGAAATAGATATGGTATATAATTTTGTTTTTGCGGGGGGGGGGTGTCCTTGAGACATGTAATTTATTTTAAGAGTTAAGCAAGGGTAAAAAGGTTGAAAAACGCTGACAGAGAATATACCAACTCTATGTAAACTTTGCTTTAATTCCTGATTATTGAAGATCCCACAATTGTTTGCATAATAAAACTCATAGATATTGTAAACTTTCATTATATATTGCTTATATAAATACATACTGGAAACTTTACCAATGTCGATGGGTTAATATCAGTTTTTTGTTATTGTGAAATCAGTGACATTGGTGTATATAAAATAATATGGACACTGTATCAGTAAAGTGGTTAAAATATACAAGCCAAGGCAAAAGTCGCGCACCATAAGGGTTAATTAATTAATCAAGTTTTAAATGACTAATTTGTTTTGATATATTTTTATTTTTGCAGAAACAATTTTGACGAAGTAAGATGGCTGAAAAACCAACAAAGGATGAACGTGTTACCTTGGTGTTCATGTATGGGAAAGCAGCAAACTCTGCGACGTGTTAATGAATCATACAGTCACAGAATTAAAATGTGTTTTGAAAAAGCTTGAGGTAATTTTGAACAGCACATATGACAATTAAATAACTAGTAAATAAAAATTTAATGCGTAATTATACTTTTAATAAATTAACCCTATGATACGCGACTTTGCCTTAGCCTGTATACTGTCTTGAGCAACTAAAAAGGACCTGGCGACCTTCAAAGAAAAGGCGAAAAATAGTTGATAAGGAAGCAAAAATACGAAATAATGGGTTGACAAAAAACTTAACTTTATCATCAGTGCTAATAAAATTTATATTTATCCTTACATACGATATTGATTTTTTTCAAGTGTGTCTGCTGCTTCCACATCGCAGAGATTGGGGCGAAAACTTGAAAGTAATTTTTTCTTTTTCATAGCAACAGCAGATTGCAAACAGAGAGTCACACGTTTTATAGCGAGAATTTTTGTACTGAAACCATTTTTTTAAATAGCAAACTTTGTTGAATTGATGACATCATCTAATCTGCTTGTTTTCTTTTTGTGCTAGATGAAGCCAGTCTCCCAAACAATGTTATTCCTGATATTCTTTTCTTGTGTGCCGACTGATGTCCGTAACTGAAGTAATTTGATACTGCGTTAAAACTATCGGTCAAATATGCTAAACATCTTTTTTTTATTTGAAGCAGCATAGATTGGAAAAAGTATGGGATTCGGTCCTAATATAATATAGACTCGTGTCCAGTGATGGATTTAGCTATAGGATTAGCAGGCTGAAACCTAGGGCCTCAACATCTAGGGGTCCGCCAGTCAAGGTGTATAATATTTTTGGCACTGTCATATGCTTTTCTTACACATTCTGTCATAATACATTATAGACTCTAAATAGCCCTTCAGTAATTTTAAACACCCATCAACACTCGAGAGAATAGGGGATTTGGAAGGGCCTCAAGTGGAATTTTGAAGTGGAATAGTCTAAGGCATCTCTTCACCTAAATCCAGCCCTGTTCGTGTTATTGTGAGTTTTTTGATATCGAAGACGATTTACAGATATGGCAGACGAAGTCTTAATATAATGTTATCGTCTCCTACAGACTAATATAAAATCATTATCATCATCATTCCAATAGCTGAGTGGGGTCGTAATGTCGTTGTGCAAGTGAGCACATGACCAGCTTCCTTCACATGACTTGGTAGGGATTCAATCATGCGTAGCATGGCTTTGGTAAAGTCAATCTGGCGATTTCCTCGGGCCTGAAGGCTTGCCTTGGTCAGAGATACGTGCTTGTTGATTTAGTGAGAATTTCACAAATGAACGTTTTCTTTTGTATTTTAATTTTTTAACTAACTCCTTTATCAATCTCACACGCTGGCAGTGAAAAAACAAAATTATTGACTAATGAAACACGAGACCAAATCTTTCACACGTATCACTACTGTTTATTCAATTCCGGACTTAATCAACTACTGTTGGTGAGGAGGTAACTGGCCCCGTGACCCTCTCCGAACGTGAATTCTATATTCTCTGTGGAATCTAAGGTGGGTATTTAGGTGGGTACCTGTCATCCGATTTGTCTCACGAGTACACATTCTTGACACAGGTGGGTTGTCTTCGTGTTTACATGTTCGATACTGACAATGACATCGAGTGAAAGCGCAGATCTGCACCTGACGTCTACAAGGTCATGTCTCAGGTTAACCTGCCAATGCACCTGACATGACATAGACATTGAGTGCACAGTATATTTTGGCATCAACTAAGCTTAGTCAAATAATGCAATAACATTATATTTTTCCATATTCGATAATGAAAATAATACTTTACATGAGCAATTAGAACAAGACTACTTCATATTTAAGTTGGGACTCCATCCTCACCTGACTCCAAGATACAATCATTCCCTACGTCCAAGCAATCCTCCCCACAGCCAAAGGAACACATTCCCGCCTTACTGACTCAAAGAAAGTAAAATATTTTGACTGTTCTTGATATTTACTTAACTTCTTTATATTTATTTAATCGCCATTTTAAATTCTGGCTTTCTGTCTGCTTGGGAATACACTAATCGTCGATGAGAAAACACAACTATTTCAGCCAACAAGCAGTTCGCATTATTCTTATTTAAATAAAATAGTCGATGAAAAGTCAAACACGACTTATTGAGGCTGTTCTCAAAATTGAAAAATGCTTTAACAATTTGATATTACTGTTTGTTGATTGTTTAGTTTACAAAACGAATATTTAAATGTTCGCCAAATTTGTTTATTGATGTGTAAGAGGAAAGCAAATTTTAAAAAAATTAATTTATAGAATCTTTTCTGATTTGTGCCTTTATCTTCAAGGCCACATGGATGCCATATTCTGCAGACACACATTGGTAGCATATTCTACAGACACACATTAATGCTGTGATCTGCAGACCAACTATGATGTCATACTGCACAGACACACATTAATAGTGGATTCTGAAAATCACATTTTTCTATCGGTCATCCACAGTAAATTTGTGCACTGGCTCTTACAACATTTCACCATTCCTAGCAGATCTTCTATTACCAAAGTGTGAGATATCTAATAACAAAAGTGATGGAAACACAAAGGAAAAGAATCTAAATGAAATCGGATAGATTATATGCAATAAATAAATAAATAATTTAAAATTCCCAGTATCCATCGTTCATGCGCATGCGTAGTCGCACCAACAGAACAAATTTAGTCCGATGAAGTTCTAAAGGATGGAACACGTCACAAGAAAACTTTTTTTTCAATTTGCCATACATTTTACCCCAATATAATAATAATAGCTGGACACTCGTATTCGAGGAAATCCGTCTACTGGGGCGGCTAGACAATCCCTATTGCAGATTCTCGCTCTCGCACATTTGTGTTTGTTCAACACTCACAGAGCCAACCTGTGGATTATACTGCAACTATGCTGAACAAACCTTAGTTATAGTTTCTGGGAGAGAGTGTGTTATTTAGAATGACCAACAATCTAAACAACACCAGCACACTCAAACTCTCTGTCACGATGACTTGTGACAGCTATCGATGGCCCCAAGTGTTCCGTCTACCCAATTTCACTCACAAGACTTGCGTCAACCTGTAGTATGGTTTTCAAGAAATTTCCAAAGGTACCGCACGCTGGGATCGTCCCCACCCACCAGACCGATAACATCAGGAAGTCGCTTTCCTGACAAATCGACCATGGTGAGATTCGAACCCGGGTCTCATGGTCAGAAAGCGAACGTTCTAATGCGCCACGCGCTAATATACCTATACACATACACACAATATACATAGACACACACGCACAGGCGCGCGCGCGCGCACACACACACACGCACACACACACACACACACACACACACACACACACACACACACATATATATATATATATAATTAGGCACTGAGGTCAAAGACGAGTGGTGATAGACTGTTTTTATACTTGAACGTAGATAAAATAAACCCCCGAAAGGAAAAAATAAGTGAAAAATTAAAATAACAAATTAAGTAAATATTAAACAAAGTAACAAACTACGAATGTACACGTAAATACAAGTAAATAATAATCAACAACAAATAATTAATGAATAAATTCAGTAATAACTCAATAATAAATAATGAGTAAAAAGTTAACAAACAAAAGCTACAAATAACCATATTCGAATCTACAATTATTTCTACTCACTAGTCTCGAGAATAATTTGCAATATAACAGCCAACGCACAACGTACATGGCCTGAAGATCGCGTTCAAGCATTAAACAGACTATCGCCACTCGATGTTGACCTGAGTATCCTCTTTTAGATTTGCATGCTCAGTCTCCTTGGTATTAAGCACTTATACACATAAATATAGCAAACTTTAATTGTATATATATATATATATATATATAAATATATATATATATGACAAGGCACGGTGGAGTAGTGGATAGCGGCTGGGAGAGCCGAGTTTGAATTACAGTCGAATCCATTACATTCACTCGGGAAAGGTATTAATCCTCTTCTTCTCCCTCAGGGTAAATAGCAGGACAGACTGTGTTTTATAGCCTTGGATGGCAACTGGTCTAGAAGAACAACAACTCTGAATTTAAAACCTGCGGAGGGTCGTTTGGGGACCACGTCGCACGTAGAACACCAGGTCCCTGTATTCGGCCCTACAATAAGTGTGGTTGGTTCTGCACAAAGCCTTCACTACTATAATCAAATCATATGTGCTAGTGTCTGGGCTGTCGGTTCCTAGGAACTGTGCTGCTTGACCTTCATACGTTGAATACGACGGGAAAGTCCACCATATATATATAGAGAGAGAGAGCAAGAGTGTTCAGCATATAGGATATAGCGTTTATATATGTAGACTGTGTGGTCATTGGAATCTATACTACTTGCTTTGAAGCGTGAAACTCACAAGCATTATGCAGTGTTGAATCGCATGTCCACACTGTCTAAATCTAATTATGTATGTATATGTGTTATGGAACCTACCTTTATGGACTAAATAGACTCGTCCTATTACTATATATACGGGGAGATTATGCCTCTCAGGAGAGCTGTCCATAGTTGACAGCCTTGCTGCAACTTGTTCTGCCTCTGAGCAGAGAGGAACCCGGACGGGGCTCTGCCGAAGGGCAGAGTCTCGTTCGGGGAGGTTGACCAACCATATTCTGTTTTTACAGTTTCTATGGGCATTTTTTGTCGAGCCTACGGGCTCGGCAATACCCACGTTAAACTCGGCCTCGTGCCACATCTTTCCCTCGTGGTGGGGAAAGTAAATATCGCTGTCTACAGTTGGAGCGTCGTCCAGTTGTGGAGTCAAAGTCTATTTACGTTACGTAAGACCGCTATTGGCTTTTCATTTGTGACCAGCGTTACTGCGTTTGAAGTGATAAGTTGATTTTGTTATTTTTCAAATCGTTTTCAGTTTTCAGTTTTTCCTTTTTCCTTGTTTTTCGTGCATATTAGTATTTATACATTTTTTGTTTCTTTTCTGTTTATTTCCTTTTTGTGTTTTGACCCTCCCCTTGGTTTTATTTAACTTTTCGTATTTCTTTGTTTGACTTCTTACGCGTTTATTGGCTTTATTTTTCCACGTTCTTGTTTTTATTTGGTTCTTTAAAAACTCTGTCGTGTAGTTTATGCTTGTTTTAAAAAATGACATATAGGAAAAGTTAAATTTGTTCAGTCGTGGTGGCTACCAGCCACCATGAGTGAAAACTTAAAATCACTGCGGTGCAAACCGAAAATTTGGCACCAGCAAAAAAACAAGCCTGGTCTGAGAGCGGGCCTAAGAAAAAAGACTCCGCTTATTACGAGGAACAGCGGCAAAAATATGAAAGTATTTGCAAGGGAATGAGTTCCTTACACTTCCAGAGGCCTTGGAGGCGGTCAATGTTAAAGTAATATCTTTACTGACCACAGATGTCAGAAGCCATAAACTCATTGGAGTCAGCAGAGACAATATTGAGGAGGCTTTAAAAAACCTGAAAATCATGCCGAAAATTCTGGCTCGTAGAAGTAATGCAATGTGGGATCTTCTCAGCTCGGAGCAAGAAGCAAATCAGCTGACAGGGAGTATCCTATCTACATCCACATTGCGACTCCAAACGGAGTATATGGGAACTAGAAAGACAAACATTACAGTACATGGCGTACCGGTAGACATTTCTAAAAGACCGGATCGGAGCCTTCTTTGCCAAATTCGGGCAAGTGGACGAGGTCAGCGCAGCCAGAAGTAAATCGCGGATTGCAACGGGAGACCTCATATTACAGGTGGTCCTTACTCGACAGAGCTTTCGAGACATGCCCAATGTGTTGACTTGCCGAGACAAAAGGATGCTCGTCGTAGTTGAAGGAAGGAAGCCATGTTGTTGGGCATTTGGTGCAGTGGGGTACATGGCGAAAGTATGCCCCGGGAAAAAAGTTGAACAACCGGCGAAAGACACATCACCAGCAGTAGTAGTAGAAGTTACACCCATAAAAGAAAAGGCATCCCAGGGTGCCTGGACTGAGGTAAAGAGTGGGGAGTAACAAACCCACCCTCTCCTCCAGCACGGCAGGAGCGGCAGCAATAACAACAGAAACCCCATCAACAACAACCCCAGCAACAGCAACAGATAACCAAAAAGCAAAACCAGGAAGAAAGAGAGCAAAAAAAAAGCAGCAACCGGAAGAGGAGATGGAGGTGGGGGAAATGCCTCCCCCTCGCTCCTCGTCTTTGAAAAGAACCAGAGAAGAGGAGGAGGGCGCTGATGAACCAGTAGAGAAGCGTGTCGGACGAAGCAGGACGGAAAAACGTCTGCCAAAATACAGGTCATCGTTGGTACCGGTCAAGCCAGGAGAAATTAAACAAGAACTGGCAAAAGCCAGGAGCCTTCCCACCTCACCCACTCGAGCTCCGTCTTCGTCTCCCTCCACCTCCCCTGCAAGTTCAATACCCACTCCCCCTTTCACTTCTTCCTCTCCCCACCGTGTCAGGGAAAAGAAAAAGAAAAAATAATTTTCCCTGACATAGAGAACATTTGTAGAGTGGATTTGGAGCAAGTGGAAAAAGGCTTGTCAAGCCATGAAAAAGCGTTATTCCGCTTGCTATTGAAAATGACGTCGGTGGATGGAAAATCCATTGAAGACCCCAAGAACTTTCCAGATGCTCCTGGGGTAGTCACCTGTGTAAGGGAAACGGGTGGCTACCTCAAAGTTTGGTCGCACCTGGATGCATCACAGGAAGCATTTCCAAAAAGAAAAATGGTAAAAACCGAGAATCACGATTTGAGGAAATTAAGGCAATACTGTTCCGGGAGCGTCCCCGTCTTACTCCCTCCCTCCCTATATAGGTGTGTTAAATTAACCTATCCTACGGACGTCGGCGGGATCGTCCTAGAAGGACACATAACGTCAGAGCTAGGTGTGAGGAGCCCAGGACATTCCGTCGGGCTCCTAACTGATGCAGATTTCCGCCCTGTATGTGAGTAGTTCTTTTCTTTTTTTCTCTTTTTCTTTTTCAGACCTAGAAGATGTCAATTAAGATAGCCACTCTGAATGTGAAGGGCGTGAGGAATCAGGGTAAGGTGGCCCGCCTGCTCCGTGATATCTTATCTTTCGGCGTGGATGTCGCCGCGATCGAAGAGACTCACTTTGTTTGCAGCGTTGATGCGTGTGTGCTGGAGAACGACTTTGTCGTTTATTCAGCATATGGGGACCGACAGGCCAGAGGAGTTTCTTTGCTGGTTAGACGTACTCTTGATGCGAAGGTGGACCTTGTGCATACCGATGCCGAGGGACGGTTGATCGTAGCCGATATTGCCGTGAAAAGTGGTTCGTTCTGAGTCGTTGCGGTTATGCGCCCAATGACTAGGAGGAGCGGGTCTCGTTTTTTAGGCGGTTGGAGCCTTTCCTGGTGGATTCAAAGCGCTTAGTTCTAATGGGGGACTGGAATGCCATCCTGGACCGCAAATTAGATCGGGGGTGGGGTTCTAGCAGGAGAAGGGGCGATCGCAGCTTGGTTAATCTGATCAACGATTTGGGTCTCGTTGATAGATACCGGGTCGATCATCCCGGTGGGGGATGTGGACGTGGGCTCTTAGCTGGCCTTGTGACAAGGTAGTTAGCTACCTTGACAGAATGTTAGTTAGAAGAGCCGATATAGATCTGTTAGATTGTCCCACGTTCCACTGGGTAGGCTATTCGGATCACAAACTTGTTTGTGCCCGGGTGGCGTTAGATCATACGCCTAGAATGGCTGCATACTGGAAGTTCAATCTGTCTTTACTGGACAGGCGGGACTTCCAGGAGCAGCTAACTAGCTTAGTGCAGCGGGAGCTAGTGGGTGCGGTTATCGGGAATAAGCGATGGGATAGACTTAAATGTAGGATTAGGTCTTTCACCACAGATTTCAGCAAACGGCTCGCCCTAGATAGAGCTGAGAAGGTGAAGACGCGTAGAGATAGTCTTTCCCGGGTGGAGGCTGGGGGGATCCCCTTGAGATAGCCTTAGCTAGGGAGACCCTGGAGCGTTCGAATAGCGAGCGCTACATGGGCCAGGTAATTAGACATAGGTTAAGCAAGATGTTTTCCGAAGCTGTGAACATGGGCGCAGAATTGCGCAAGGAAGAGGTCCGTGGAGGTGGCGATCGTTACATTCGTGAAGTCGAAACCGCGGAGGGGCGTACTCTTCGGGCTACTGACGACATGTGCGAGGCGTTTCGGCAGCATTTCTAGAGCCGGTTTACCAAGGAGCCTGGTCTTTGTATGGACGAGTTTCGCAGATATTTGGCTGACTTTCCTCGGCTTTCGCTGACTGAAGCGGATAGCTGCGAGGGAGAGATCACGGAAGGCGAGGTCTACGCGGCATTGAAGAAGGTCGGCAGAGGCAAGTCGCCCGGTCTGGATGGTTTGCCGTATGAATTGTACTTGAGGCTGTCGCACATCTTTGTCCCGATTTTGACTCCAGTGTTCAACAACTGGTTTCGGCAGTAGTCCCTCCCCGACCGGTTTTCCAGGGGTGTGATCATGCTGTTGAAAAAAGGCAAGGGTGTTGCGGGGAAACTAGATGACTACAGGCCCATAACTCTGCTAAACACAGAGTTAAAGATTTTGGCTATGATCCTGCAGGAGCGTTTGCAGTCAGTTGCCGAATCTCTGTTGTATCTGGAGCAACCTGCATCTGAAACCGCACGATCATAGAGGGTGTAAAAGACGACGATGAGGCCGCGCTGATCAATTTGGATCAGTCCAAGGCATTTGATAGGGTTGACCATTGCTACCTTGCTGCTGTCCTGCAGGCCGCCGGATTCGCACCCGACTTCTGCCGCTGGATTAGCCTCCTGTATCGCTCCCCCAGTGCTGTGGTACAGGTAAACGGGAAGCTGTCGGGCGCTTTTGGCACTGTCGAGGTCGGTCCGTCAGGGTTGTCCACTGTCGCCGCTACTTTATGCTTTGGCGTTGGAGCCACTCCTTCGCCGGCTGAGGGACAGGGCGTGCAGTCCATCCCTACGCGGAATCGCCGTTCCTGGAGGAGCTCGAGCCATGTTTTGTGCGTACGCCGATGACGTATCTGCTTTCATGTCGTCCCACAGCGACATTGAGGCAGTGTTGAAGGCGCTTGATCGGTACGAAAAGGTGACAGGGGCTAAGATTAACCGATTAACGTCCGTGTCATGGGGGCTGGGAATTGTAAGTTGGTAAGCCACAGGCGTGCCTCGAGGTTGGCTTTCCTGCGCCGCGCGTTGACAGGTGGAGATCCGATTATGGAATGGAATTGTGAGGGACGCGTTCCCCCGCCTTATTATCAATCTCGTAAAGCGCCGTCGTAAACCCCGAGATCAATCGGTTTTCCTTCGTGAGTGTCGGTCGGCCTTGTTGGCTGTTCCTCGGTCCAGTGAACTTTCTCGGCCTAGGAAAGTCTTCTATCGTCTTCTAGTGGAGGGGGTCGCGAAGGATTCCCTACGTGAGGAGCTCGACTTGTCGGAGGAGGAGTTTCGCTCTTACTGGTCTTGGGCGCCAGCGGCGGATTATCTCAGTAACCCTGAGTTTTCGCTTACCTGGTGATTGGCTCGGAATCGGCTGCCTCTCAATGACAAGGCCTTCATTTCGGGCTTGGCGGATTTGCCAGACTGTGAACGGCGTGGCCTTGGTTTAGAAGAAACGGCTTCGCACGCCTTCTACCATTGTCCCCGGGTCCGCTCCCTATGGGACCATATCGGCGAGCTGACGGTTCGTCTCGCTCCCGAAAGGCTCGTGCCCATTGATCGCGCATACGCGTGTGACAATGTGTCGCCCCCGGTATTCTGGGGTGAAACGGGTGGTGTTTCTGACGCTGCTAGCCACAGCCCGAATGGTGATTTGGTCGACGCGAATGGAGGAAGTCTTACGAGGCAACAGTCTTTCTCATCAGGATCTGATCCGATTCTTTGAGCATCAGCTCAAGATGATTAGAACTGATAGAAAACGCCTGCATTCGACAGTCTTCAGCGAAAGGTGGGTGACTGAGGCGAGCTTGGTTGGTTTGAATGGGGCTAGCCTTGATTTTCTCTTTTAGGTCAATCCTACGTCACATCGGGGTGGTTTCCTGTGGAGCCCTCCCCTTGTTTAGGTTAGACATGCTTTTGTGTACCTAGTTAAGTGTTGTTCCCGGCCTGTCTCCAGCCACATCTTTGGTTATGATCCAGCTTGAGATTCCCATGCTCCCTAGTTTGTTTTGATCCCCTTTTGATCTCGACTGGGTCAGCTTCCCCATGCCTGTCTATATTTTCACTTTTCCCACTCCCTTAGCGAGAGAGCCTCTTGATTTTGTCCAATGTGCAGAATACAACGGCCTCTCTGTCTTGAGGGTTGGACGGGCCCTACTAGCATCAGTTATGTTTTAATTTGATTTGTGTTAATATTTAGTTTGTTATTGGGTTCATCTCCCTCCCCTCTCATCTTTTCATCATAGATTTTATGTATATTTAGTATCATTAAATTTTTATGGCAGGAGGCGCGTTTTGTTGGTCCCCGTAGAGAGGATGTGGTATTATGGTGCACGGAGGATTGATTGGTGATGGATGAGTTCTTATGGTGAATGGGTAAATTGTAATGAGTGAATGGGTCGTGAATCGGATTAGCTACCTATAAGATAGTGTGGACCAGCCTCAACCACTCACCTTTTCGGCCTTGTGCCATAATTGTATTTTTAAAATGCAATAAATATTGAGCTGTCTACAGTTGACAGACTTGATGCGACTTGTTCCAGCAACACGGTCAAACTCTCTGCCTCTGAGCAGAGAGGAACCCGGACGAGGCTCCGTCGAAGGGCAGAGTCTCGTTCGGGGAGGTTGACCAACCCGATTCTGTTTCTACAGTTTTTTTGGCCGATCTTACGGGCTCGGAAAACTCGGCCTTGTGTCACATCATTCCCTGGGGAGGGCAAGTAAATATCGCTGACGGATCGCTTCACGGCCTTTTGGCTGAGATTCGATCACTTGTTACTGACCTGTGCTGGGGGTATCGCGGCTACGACTAGCTTGGACTAGCTATGAAAAGCAAAGACCAACTATGACAAGCAAAGACCAGCTATGACTAGCTTATACCAGCTCTGACCAGCTTGGACAAGCTATGACCAGCTAAGAACAGCTTAGACCAGTGGCCCAAAAGAAAAAACTCGAGTACCCATGTTAAAAACCGACCTTGTGTCACAGCCTGACTCAGTTTGGGGTCAAGTAAATCTCGCTGTCTACAGTTGACAGACTTGCTGCGACCTGTTCCAAGAAGACGGTCGAACTCTCTGCCTCTGAGCAGAGAGGAACCCGGACGAGGCTCCGCCGAAGTGCAGTCTCATTTGGGGACCTTGACCAACACGATTCTATTTTTACAGTTTCTACGGGCATTTTGGCCGAGCCTACGGACTCGGGAATACCCACGTAACACTCGGCCTTGTGCCACATCTTTCCCTCGTGGTGGTGGTGGTGGGGAGGGGCAAGTAAATATCGTCTACAGTTGACTACTGTACTTTGCCGTCAGTCGGACGTGCAACACTTTTGTATTCGTTCTTTTGTTTAACAATATGTTTTCACTAAATTGCTGAGTTCGAGTTTTCTTTCGGACCTATTCCGGGTCCACAACACTGGCGACGAGGATTCAAAGAACTCGACGGGAGAGCCATAAAAGAATTTTTTTTTGTTCCCAGTGTCCACAACACTGGCGACGAGGATTCAAAGAACTCGACGGGGGAGCCATAAACGAATTTTATTTTGTTCCCAGTGTCTACAACACTGGCGACAAGTATTCAAAGAACTCGACGGGAGAGCCATAAAAGAATTTTTCTTTGTTCCCAGTGTCCACAACACTGGCGACGAGGTTTCAAAGAACTCCACGGGAGAGCCATAAACGAATTTTTTTTGTTCCCAGTGTCTACAACACTGGCGACAAGTATTCAAAGAACTCGACGGGAGAGTCATAAAAGTTTTTGTTTTTGTTTCCAGTGTCTACTGTTGGAGTTTTTTGGGTACCTTATGTACTAGTGAGACAACCAAAACGAGCTGACTCATTTTATAGTCCACCAAGAAAAGGGTTAACCAATCAGAAAGCACTGAATATTCAATCCGATGTGTATAAAGGCAGCCATTTTGTTTTCTCTCCAACTATTCACTGTCAACCTCTTATATCGAAGACTGAACAGCTGCTGGTAGTGGTATTGGCGTTGTATCATTGAACAAATTACTTACTGTGCCGGATTCTACATTCACAGACTACGGTGAACATGTTCAACATCTATAACACTGGCAATGAGGACTCGAACGAACTTCACGTGAAATCATAAAAGAAAAAATTTGTTTACCAGTGTCCACAACACTGGCGATTAAGGATTAAGGATTTTTTTTTCTTCGGTTGAGAAAAAAAAAAAAAACGCGGAGGAACCAACGTCGGGATTACACAACATAAAAAAAAGTCTAAAAAAACAGGCTTATCGGCGGAAAAATTGCGCCGAAGTTATAAACTTTACGTTTCGCGGTTGTCCAAAAAACTACTGTGTATGTGAATAACACATTTAAAGAGAAAAAAAAAAGTAATTTGTTTTTTTTCTCCTTCTCCTCCCCTCCGAGCAACACAAAGGTTTGGTACAATTAAAATTACGTTAGAAGCGTAATATTGAAAATTAAAACATGGAAGAGTTTAAAGCTACTATGTTAGAATTGGTTAGAGTCCAGTTTGAACAACAACGAAGAAACGAAGAAAAACAATTAGAATTACAGCGACAAATGATAGAACAACAGAAAGAAAAACAATTAGAATTACAGCAACAAATGATAGAACAACAGAAAAGGTTTAAAGAATTACTTCTACAAACAGGGTCGAATAAGGGCCAAAATACCGAGAGCGAAACTACTTCTTCACAAAACGCGATTTGGAGTGCAATAGACAATTTCACTTATTCGCTTCGTATTTCAGAAGGTATGAGGATCTATTCGAAATAGATTGTGGAAAATGGGCAGACGCTAAAAAGCAACGCCTACTGCTCCGGAAATTAGGGACTACTGAACATAGCAAATTCGTGGACTACATACTACCTCGAAAAACTAGTGATTTGACTTTCTCCTTACAGAATTATTCAGCCCCAAAACGTCGTTATTCCACAAAAAGTGAAAGTGCTTAAACCTAACTAAGACAGAGAAGATTACTTGACGTTCGCATCGGTAGTTAAAAAACATTATGACGATTTTAAATTGGCCGAACTTACCGCAGACAATTTAAAATGCCTTGTATCAACGAAAAATGCAGAAATTAGACGTAGAGTCCTAACCAGGTGAGAGGCAGAACCAAATTTAACCTTACAAAATATAGCCGAAGACTGCCAAAAATATATGTGTAAAAAATGATTCTAGAGACATTGAAGAGTCAGGCGTTGCACACATAAGAAAAATACAGCGAAAACCACATTTTTTCTCCCCTTCAAAAACAAGTCAAATCAAAAAAGATTATTTTCACTCTCCGAAGAGTCAACTCAATGAAAAACAGAAAATTTTACCGCCTAGCCCATGTTACCGTTGTGGAGCATTTCATTGGTTTAAAGATTGCCAATATCTGTTTAAAACCTATCTAACTTGTAATAAAGTTGGGCACAAGAGTTCACATTGCAGAGCAAATAAATGTGGAAAAATCCGGATTAGAACCACAAAAACAGACGAAATGGACGTCAAAAATATAAGAAAGTATGTGCAGGTAGAAATACTGAATAAAAAAGTCAGGTTACAATTAGACTCCGGGTCTGATTTATTAATAATCAACCTACATACTTGGAAAAGGTTAAATAAACCAACCATGCTAAAACCCGGCAAAATAGCTAGGTCGGTGACCGGTAAAAAAATTAAGTTTGAGGGTGAAATTATCGCGAACGTTACTTTGAACGGAACAACCAAAAAATTGAAAATGCTCGTGTTAAAAAACACAGACAATCTATTTAGCACAGATTGGATGCAGCAGTTCAATCTGTGGGATTTGCCAATTAATACTTTTTGTTAGAAAATAGAAAATCTGACGACCAAGTCAGATAAACTAAAAAAATGAATTAAAAGAAACCTTTCCCGAGGTCTTTTCGGTTGGCCTTGGTAGATGCAAAAAGATTTCAGCAAAATTTGAGCTAAAAGATAACCAATATTTAAGAAAAAAAAGGAATGTGCCTTTCGCCTCGTTAGAGGAAATAGACAAGGAATTAGACAGACTTGTAGAGACTGGCATTTTATCTAAAGTGGAATATAGCCAGTGGGCAGCACCAGTAGTGTATGTGAAGAAGAAGTCTAAGGAAATCCGCGTGTGCGCAGATTTTTCTACTGGACTTAACGCAGCACTAAAAGATTTTCACTACCCACTTCCAATCCCGGAAGAAGTTTTTACAAAACTTAATGGAGGCAATTTCTTTTCAAAAATCGATCTCAGCGAAGCCTATCTCCAGATACCCGTTGAGGAAGAAAGCTCAAAATTACTATGTATAAATACACATAGAGGCTTATACAAATTTGAAAGGCTTGCATTTGGAGTCAAAGTCGCACCAGCCATTTTTTAGCAGGTTATGGACACCATGCTGGGTGGACTTGACTTTTCAATGGCTTACCTAGACGACATCTTGATAAACAGTAAAAGCTTGGAACAACACCGGGAACACATCCACAAAGTATTTTCACGAATACAAGACAATGGCTTCAAAATAAAGGAAGGCAAATGTGACTTCTTCATGAAAGAAATCAAATATTTGGGTCATATCATAGACAAAGACGGTAGGAGACCGGACCCAGAAAGGGCCATTGCAATTAAGGACATGCCGGCTCCTGAAAACGTCACAGCGCTACAGAGCTTTTGGGGGTTAGCGAACAACTACCAAGCGTTTATCCCAAACATGCATAACATCCGTGCCCCGCTGAACGAGCTTTTAAGAAAAGATAAGGTTTGGGAATGGACACCCGAATGCCAGGAGGCATTCGAGAAAACTATCAAAGTCCTAACATCGGATTTATTCCTTACGCACTACGGCCCGAACCTCGAGATCATAGTTGCTAGCGACGCAAGCTCGTATGGAATAGGAGCGTGCATACTTCATAAAATTCCAGATGGAACGCAAAAGCCCATCGCTCATGCATCAAGGATCCTGCTCCCAGCGGAATAAAAAACTATTCCCAAATAGAAAAAGAAGCATTAGCAATCATTTTTGCAGTCACGAAATTTCACCGTTACATACACGGAAGATTTTTCACATTACAAACGGACAATAAACCGCTACTCAGTATTTTCGGGTCAAAAAAAGGATTACCCGGTTATACGGCAAACAGACTGCTGAGGTGGGGGATAATTCTCCTAAATTACAACTTCAAGTTGGAATACCTCCCCTCGAGAAAAATCTGTCACGCTGACAGACTTTCTAGACTGGTTCCAAAACATAGGAAACCCTTAGAAGATTCTGTGATCGCTTCACTACGAACGGAGGGTTAAATAAAACCTTTATTGTGTAGCACTTCCTGTGATGCTAAAAGAAATAAAACATGAAGCCCGCAATGATGAATTCATTAGCAACAAAAGCAAAAATTTCAGAGAAGGACCAACACAAATCAGACAGTTTTTCCTTACGTGACAAGGTACTCCTATACAGCGAGAGAGTCGTCATTCCAAAAAACCTACAGAAGAGAAGCCTGAAGGATTTTCACATTGGGCATTGGGAAAAATAGGATGAAAAGTCTAATGCGCAGCTCCGTATACTGGCCTAAAATGAACCAGGACAAATATGGTCAACACATGCAAGGGCTATGCATTGGCGGCAAAAGCAGCACCTAGCACACATAAACCGTGGCCAAAGACGGACCGACCTTGGTCAAGGATCCATGTGGACTTTGCGGGACCGCTAGAGGGATTCTACTATCTAATTATCTATCTATCTTTATTGATTAAATGGACTCGTTCCATTACCATATATACGGGGAGATTATGCCTCTCACTAGAGGTGTCTATATTTGACAGACGGTCGAACTCTATGCCTCTGAGCAGAGAGGAACCCGGACGAGACTCCGCCGAAGGGCAGAGTCTCGTTCGGGGAGGTTGACCAACCCGATTCTGTTTTTACAGTTTCTACGGGCATTTTTTGGCCGAGCCTATGGGCTCGGAAATACCCACTTTAAACTCGGCCTTCTGCCACATCTTTCCCTCGTGGTGGTGGTGGGGGCAAGTAAATATCGTTGACTACTGTACTTTGTCGTCAGTCGGACGTGCAACAATTTTGTAATCAGTCTTTTGTTTAATAATATGTTTTCACTAAATTGCTGAGTTCGAGTTTTCTTTCGGACCTATTCCGGGTCCACAACAATATGTATGTGGGGAGTATATGTGTGCGTAGTTGTGTGTCTGGGTCTCTGTGTGTGTATCGCTAAACAGTGCGACATTGAATATTTCTGCATGTGTATCTGCAATTGCTCTTACAAACGGGCGGGAACATAAACACAATGTTCAAAGCTTCACTTCCTATATATGCCCTCTTGCGCAGGCCTCGTTTTCTGATCATCGTTTGAACATTTATCATTATTTAGACAAAACCACAAAAACAGACATCGCAGCAATATCTATTGGCTTTTACCATCTGGATCCGATGCGTCATTGCTGCTGGTCTCGCCCAATCGGAACTTCTCATTCTCCCCACACCCCTGGCTTTCCGTTACTTTCTCCTAGACGCTTTCCCCTCTCCGTGCATCTGTGTCTCAAGCTGAGTGGCACAAGTTATCTTCCGAGTGCAGCCACTCAACTCTTATGGAGCCACTCATTTAGAAGCAGTCGTTCTATAAAAGGTCTCGAAACAATGTTTCAGTATCTGTGGATTAACTGCGGCGGTCATTACTTATGTGTATGTAAAACAAACTAGCACACACACACACACACACACACACACACACACACACACACACACACACCTACGTACACGTGGGTATATATAATTTTCAGGATATATTGTGATTTAAATATTTAAAAATGTCCTCTTGTTAAAATAGATTAGAAAGGTAAGCGGGTTGTTTATAAAATTGTAGAGATATCGATATATTATCTTGAAAAATATAACTTATTTTTCTACTGCTTTGATAAAGGTTTTTGCGATTTTTAAAGAATTATATATATATATATATATATATATATATATATATATATATATATATATATATATATATATATACATGCGTTCAAAAAATATCCGACATTATTTTTTTTTCCCAAATTAATGCTTTTGGTCATCTTGCTGGAAAACGAAAATCCGACGATGTAATACAATGTATTAAGAACCCGAAAATATTTCGATAGAAAAAAAGGAAACAGCAATGAACTGCTATTTAATATCAGCCCTCCTATATTATTATTATAGTAAATTATTGACACTGTCCACAAAAATGAAGAGAACGCCCGAAACAGCAGAGATGTAGTTCTAAAGGAGAATGCTGATAATACGAGGGATGAAACATGTGATCACCTAGAAATTTTTCAGGAGAATTATCATATAGAGATAGTTGAACTTTCTGGAATATGTAATGAAGATAGAGTACTTAGAGAATTTGACTCTCACAGGACATATTGAAGGCAAGGTGTACAGAGGGAAACAACGAGCAAACTATTGAGTTTGTGTAAAAGGACTAGTAGGGATATTAAAGGGGCAAATATTGCTTAGAGCTAAAATAATTAGAACGTTGTGGAGAGTCATGATCGCTCACGTCCTGGAGAGACACGGCAAATAGAAGAAGAATATATATAAGAATTATTTCTTATATATCGCCTAGAAAAAATTCACCATATAGTCTGTTTCACATTGATATAATTTCCTACGTGGCTTTTTAAAAACCTTTACCCTCTCTGTACATAAACTGAGTGGTACAAATTACCTATCTATTGAGTGAAGCCCCCGAGATCTTGTGGAGATATTCACTGGCCTTGAGATTTGGTTATATGAAACAAATTTTGTGTAAAAACTTTAGTGGTTTCATTTTTATACATTATTTTTCTCGAATCCATTTTCTTTCTTTTCCTTTTTTTTTTTTTTTTTAAACCGCATGGGTAAAATAATTTATTTCCTTCGTACGTCCTGTCGTGTGAATGACAACGAGATCAAATGTTGCCATATTACTGGTCTAATAATTCTTACAACGATTCTAAAAATCTTCACATTAAATTAGAAATTTCACATTTAAATGCAAAGTTTGGTGAAGCAATCTTTCCGAAGTCACACGATAAACACAATACTCGCTTTATTTTCGATTGAATGATTTGAACAATTAGTAATCGTCTGCTGCCTTTGGGTTAGAGCCGACGACAATAAATTGACATTTTCAATCTGATTCATTTTGTGAATTCAAAACATTAATTATCTTTCAAGACAGTAAATCTATTATGACTTTTAATTAATTTTCAATTGATTAATTTTAATCTTTGTTTCTGGGAGCATAAAATATATTTCGTTATGACACATGGAATGAATTTGTTACTTATTGCAAAGTCTTTTTCTTTATATTTAATATGAAATGACGTTTTTATTAGACGCGTTTTGATTTTCTGGGGGTAAGAAATAATTTAAGACGACGTTCATGAAAATTGTAATATAGATGAATGTTTAATGCTAAAAGACTCACCGTTCAATTTTTCAATATTGCGATTTTAAAATTTTACTTGCTGATATTTTCCGAGATAGTGGAAAAGCAGAATACGTATAGCATTTGCAGATAAATAATGATTTAAACATGACAGTATCTCTTTGTTTGACGAGGGTCGTTTAAAAAGTTCTAAGCTTCACTCAGAAAGAAGAGCCAAAGGTGAAGATTTTTATTGTGGCAACACATTAACACTTCTTATAAAACTAGGAAAACTAATTCAGATTTCTGTCTTAATTTCTGTGTTGGTTAGGCCCATACAAAGGTAAGAGGTGTGCGACAAATCTAAAAATAGACAAAACAGAGTCATAAAGTATCTGAAAAAAAAAGGTATGACATCCAAGGAAATGTATGAGTACATGGTACAGACACTTGCTGAGGGACTTCCTTTCCGATGCAACTGTGAAGAAGTAGGCTGCGGAATTCAAGCAGGGACAGCACAAAAGATGACTGTCGGTCAGGTCGTCCAAAAACTTCAACCACTGATGAACAAGTTGATGCCATTCACCGTATGGTTTTGGATGACAGATGTCTGTTTAGCAGATAGCTAAGTCCATAGGTATCAGTTCTGGTTTGGTCCATACTGTTTTAACTAAGATCTTGGGGATGGGCAAGCTGTCTGCAAGGTAGGTCCAAGAAGCCGAAAAGAGTTGATATTTCCAGGACACTTCTGACTCGTTTCCAAACTGACCCTGAGAACTTCCATCGCAGATTAGTATTTCAAAATGAAACCTGGGTTCACCACGTCGAACATGAATCAAAGATTCAATGCAAAAAGTGGAAACACTCTGGTTTTTCACCCCCGAAGAAGTTCAAGCAGGCAGCGTCTGTTGGCCAGGTGATGGTTTCTGCTTGCAAGGTGATGGCGTAATCATGATAGACTACCTGGAAAAGGAAAAATAAACACTATTAATGGACAATACTATGCACCAGAATTAAGACAACTGAAGGAAGAAACCAAGTCAAAATGCTGAGGGGAAACTGAGTTCAGGTGGTGTGTTCTTGCTCCAGGATAAACGCACCCGTTCACACTTCTCAGGTTACAGTAGCCGAACCAGCCAACTGTAGCTTTGAATCGTTATCTCATCCCACTTACTCAACAGACTTAGTTCCATCTGACTTCTTCCCGTTTCTTAAACGCAAATCCCACCTGAGTCGTCACCATTTTGGAAATAATGATGAGATCATGTGTAGTGTAGGGAGGGGGTGGAGGACCAGGACACCACCTTCTAATAAACAAGTGCTGAAATGATAAAGTTAGAAAATATCTACCAATATTTACATTAGACAGTTGAGAGAAAGTTGAGTTGAACCATATTGTCTTTCTTTTTCTGTTTTTGTTCTATTAGTTTTATTGTTTTTCAAAGGTTCCTGGTAGACCAATTTTTGTTTGAAATTCGTCTCTGTAATGACCTACTTGTTTAGGATCAATAATCCTACAAAGAGTGTTTAATATATAAATACCTACTAAATTAGCAATTCAGAGGAGTCATATGCGCCCATAGGAACGTCAAAATTATCATTAAGACTTTTAACCCAAGTAGAATTGTTACATATTAGTAAAAATTGTCTAGAAGCTAAGATAACGTCAAATTCAGCATCAGTAATGTTAATATAGTTTTTAGAAAAATTTAAACTTTTTAATAATAGATCTTTTGAAATATAGGAGTAGAAATCTATAATGTCAAATTGGGTAAAAGTATTTAATATTGTGGAAGCATTTTATAGTATCCGAAGAATCTTTCCAAAGATTATTATAATAGACTTCTTGTATAGTTTGTATTATTCTTTCAAGTATATTTTTTAAAATTAATACTAATTCCGTTTTGGAAGTATTACCGTATTTGATGGCATATAAGGCGCACTTTTTTTTACTAAAAATATATTTTAAAATTCCCCTGCGTTTTATATGCCATATGTAGGTTTACTAATTTCACTAATTACAAATTTTTTCTTGATTTCTCCGGCTGAAATTGGGGTGCGTCTTACACACCCGTGCGTCTTACACACCCGTGCCTCTTACACACCCGTGCGTCTTATATGTCGTCATATACGGTAATTAATCGTGATTGTAGATTATTGTTGAAATTAGTTTTGCAGTCGTTAAAAAATAAAGATGCATTTATTTTATATGAGCTTTCCCCATTCTGTCTGCAATATCAAATTTATTAGCAAAATCAGCAGCATCTTTGTTAATTAAAGAAATAGTGCAATTGACGTTGTCTTTTTATAAGTACTAGTGATTTTATTGAGGAGGAGTTCGACGGTTCAATTTTGTAAAAAATTCTAGATTTATCAGCTTTAATTTCACTTTAATCCTTTATTATTATTATTATTTAGCTCAATAACTTACATTGATCACTCTTCGGATTAATGTCCCCCTTGGAATTATCCCTATCAATTACAAATTGGCATTATATATATATATGTGTGTGTGTGTGTGTGTGTGTGTGTGTGTGTGTGTGCGCGCGCGTGTGTGTGTGTGCAAGTGTCAGAAATTCTCACAGACCGTCATATATAGATGCCTTATTTATATATAGATAGATGACTTATATATATATATATATGTCTTATATATATATATATATATATATATATATATATATATATATATATATATATATATATATATATATATATATACACATATATATATATATATACATAATAGATAGATAGATAGATAGATAAATAAGAAATTGTTTAGAGCCGTGATCATCCACGTCCTGAAAGGACATATCATATGAAATAAGAGAAGGAATATATTGAACTATGCCTGGTAAATGATGAAAATCATAACTGATTTTTTTTTGTATTATACTTTCCTATTGTGAAGTCTGTCTGTCTGTCCATCTATCCTAATTGGCATTATGCGGAACAGTTCGACCCGACGTCTTGCAGACAATCTATTTATTTTAAATGTCAAATCTCTATCAGATTGGATTCTCATTTTATTTTTGCATAATACCAAACCGACAAGAAGCGATGTTAGCCCAGTTTTCATAGAAACGAACACCTGAATAATCATCTTTAAGACAACGTATCGTTGCCTTTGAAAGAATAACACGATTCGACTTTTTCTATATTACTGTATTTTTTTAAAGAAATTATTGGCAGTTACCAGTTATTGTTATCAGACACTGCAAGATCTATTCTCATACACTCAATGAACTGTTCACGTTCGTGCGCGCACACGCACACACGCACACACACACACACACACACACACACACACACACATACACTCTCTATCTCTCTGACACACACATACACCCACACACACAAACTCACAAACACACACAAACACCCGCACGCACGCACGCACGCATGCACATCTGCTCACAAACCGTCATGTATAAATGATTTTCATTTTTGTTTTCATAATTTCAATTTTTTTCATTTTCTTCTTACGTGGAGTACCCACAAATAACCTGAATTATTTTTTTGTCTCCCTAAAATATCTGGAAGTGTTTTAACAGAGGACGGAAAGTGTGACTCTGAAGTCGTAGGTGGCATTGGAATAGCGTATGTTGCCTTCCAGAAACTAAGTAAAATATTAAGAAACGAAAAGAAACCGTTAGAAACAAAGAAAAGTGTTAGAACTGTTATGTAATATCAGTCATTCTATATGGCAGTGAATGCTGGCCGATCTCCTCACAGATAAAGGAAAAACTTCAGGCAACAGTAATTTGGTTTTACAGAAGGATGCTGAGGATACCATGCATCAAACATGTGAGCAACGACGACATTTTAGAGAAAATCGAAAGAAAAATGATACTTATAATTAATATCAGGAAGAGACAGTTTAAATTTCTGGGGCACATAACCTACCCAACGACTTCGAGTAAATGGATGACGGAACAACGTTTATGAGAGATAACAAAAAGACAAGATTTATTAAGAGGTACAAAGAACATGGAATTGTGGAGAGCCATAATCACCAACATATTAAAGGGACTCGGCATATAAAAGAAGAATTATGGCATACGTGCAAAAGACTACTTTTTGTTGTTTATCCTCTGTGAAGAAACGAGGCAGGAATTTTGCGGAAACGCGTTTCATTTTCCAGTCTTCTGTAAACGTTCCCCGACATGAAGCCCAAGACAAACCAGTGACCTCGTGCCTGAAGGTAATGTTCATTGATTGCATTCGAGAACTTTTTCTTGATTTTCCACATTTCGATTTGTTGAACGCCGACTTGAATTCATTTGGTCTTCAAGTAATATGTCACCGCTTTTCAAACACGAACACCAATCGTACACCTGGATTTTGCCTAAAGCGTTAACCTTAAAAGCTTCTAGAAAAAATGACACCAGTTTCAACAGTAGTATTTTACAAAAAGAAAACAAAACCTCAGGCACACTCTCTGTTCTTCATTTTTAGCCAGCGGGAATATCAAACACACGCACCTACACCAAAAAATAAAAAAAGAAAACAAAAAAAGCAATAACAGGGAAACACGGTCAATCCAGAAACATTGAACATGGCAGGATGGATTAGAGTTAAAATTGTGCCAAGTTGCGACGCCATACGGCACAATATGTAACTACCTCCAGTTCGCGCGACACATTCGAATTCTTGCGGCGGTGGTTAAGGAATATAACTTGCCATAAGATACACCATTCGAAAGTGGATGTCGACCGTCTTTTTGTGTTACAAGTAATGGTGGTAATTATTTAATCCAAGTTGCGTTGATCTACAAGACAACAGTTATTGGTTTATAAATATTTAGGGAATCCATTCATACTAACATACATATAAAAGCTAATAGGCCAGACATAGTGATTAAAGATACGGCAATGGCCTCAGATAAAAATATTTTTGTTAAAGAATACACCAAATAAATATGAGGATATTGAAATTGAAATTGAAAATAAAAATGGCCCGTTAAAAATACTATAATCGGAGCCCCGGGTATAATCAAGAAATGTACAGAAGAAAACGATAACAAAAATCCTTCCAACCCCATGACATTAAATAAATGCGCCGTGTGAAACTATTCATTTATTCAGGCGATTATTATCAATGTGAAGACAATATAAGCAATGTAAATTATTTGTTTGAATGTTTGGGATGAGGAGATATAATTATTCATATTATTTACATGCGGATTATTGTCCCCATTTTTGTTGTCTATTTTTTTGTCTATTCAGAAGTAGCAACATTCTACGGAGAAATCTCTGCCGAGTCGAAAGTATCCGACTTTAATATTTTCCCGTCGATACTAATGCCGCGTGACCGAACGAATCGAAGAGATATTTCATCAAACTTTCCTGGTCAAGAACAGCACACCACTTGTTCGACGGGCTCCATACTCTCTTTTCTTGGCACCCAGTAGCTTCTGGCTGTTTTCCAATCTGAAAACTACGCGATTTCAATGAAGAGTTGTTTTTTTTGCTACTCCAGCAGCATCTTATGAACGAATTTCGCAGACTCTCTCCGCATACACAAATTCTTCGTTAAAATGGAATGCACTAATCCTGTGCTTATTCCCACTTCGACTTGTGGATGACCTGCCTGAGCATGCCTCGCTCTCCACTGAGGTGCGACAATCTTGTTGCAATATCTCTGCTCGATGCGTTCGCTCATCTTGCGTGAAAACGAAAATAAGACGAGCGCGCACTACACGTCTGTATTCTAGGCGCAATAGCCTGGAACTGACGCGGCCTACCGACGAGATTTTTTCATGCATGCGCAGGAATGGTGGCGTCACCTCCGATCCAAAGGATTTTGCCCACACCACATTCGTTTTGGCGGGGAAAATAAAATCGTATACTTTTTTTAGCGCACTTCGTACTTAGACTCAGAGGAAACGTGGCGAGCAGTAACTGAGCAGTACTAGAACTAGATATCGCTACACATGGAATAATAACGTAGATTAAATAAAAAGTTCAGTTCAAAATCCCGTGTAGGTTACCCGGGTCGGCATATACCTGATGAAGGCCGGAGACAACAATGACCGAAACGTTGTGATAACAAAAACAAAGTCCGCGTGTAAATAGTATAAATAATGTATGTCAAAATTTAAATGATGAAATAATGTTCATCAGAATTTGTGCAAACAGAATTTATATATTAATTAACCTACGTCTCAAGTAATAACCCGATAAGAGGCAGTAGTAAACAAAAGGCGATAATAATAATAATAATAATGATGATAATAATAAGGCTTCGTTTTAGACTAGTTTTCCCTATCAATTTATAATCGCGTAGACATTTTACAACCATTATGTAGAAACTATACAGCTTAGCGCGACAGTTACCAAATTTTAACTGAGCTGATGGTTTTAAGTGAATGAATCCCATAGCTTTTGCTTACTTGGCATATGTCAGCCGAATTTGAGAAATACACTCTTGATGAGTTGAGGCTTTCAGTTGGATGGCAAAACAGAAAAACACGTTCCATCGACATATCACAACAAATTTATTTATCAACATATATTACTTGCTTTTAGGAAGTCAAACAGTTTACTAAAGAGAAATGTAGTTCGTTTGGTAATGTTCCTTTTTTATATAAAGAAGAAAATATATTTTTGTATGAATTCAACTTAGACTTCAAAAATTAGATCTTTCAAAGTAGGTTGAATTTTTGAGTTAATTTGAAATTAGTAAAAAATAGTGTTCTAATGAAAGTCGAAATGTAAAAGCTCTTACTCTTATCACCTATCAATTAAGTCGGCTTCCTCTGATGCTGAGTAGTATCAGCGCTCGCCTTGCAATTGTGGGAAGGGGAGAACGAAACGATGTCTTGGATCAATTTATGCCCTTTTAAAAGATCGGCCTTTATAAAAAGTGGACTGGATAGATGTATTTCTTTATTTTCTGTTTAAAGCTTTTCATTGAATGAAAAACAATTTCTTTTTTCTTTTCTTATTTTGCCTAACGTTGCGCCGATTTAAATATTGTGGGAGTCGAGTCTGAAATAATTTCTCTGTTTGGCCTTTGTTTGTTTTTAATTTCTAATGTATTTTGCAAACCGTTAGTTTTAACATTTTCATTTTTTTTTTAAAGAAGGACTCCAAAAACAGTCTTTACATAGTTACACTTGTAAGCTTACGATTTATCAAACGGACATGAGTCTGGCACACAGCACGAATAAAAATGTTCTTTTCTGACGTTCTGCTATTTTCATTAATGATGTATTTTGTCCTCTCGAAATTCACAACCAAACCAACACATGTTAACACTGTCCCCGACGATAAAAAAAAAACAAATTTGTCACCATAGAATTTCGTAGTTTAGATAATAAAATGTTCGATTTGCAGGATGTGTGTGTGTGTGTGTGTGTGTGTGTGCGTGTGTGTGTGTGTGTGTGTGCGTGCGTGCGTGTGCGCTCGCGCGTGTGTGTGCAAATCAACGCTGAAGCAATAAAATAAGTAAAAGCCAATTATTCTGAAATTCCTCATAATGTTTAAACTTACCAATATTGTCTTTATGGATTTCTGTGAGATCAAAACCTGTTGACGGTATTTAAGCCGGAGTAAGAAGTCAGGATTTTGAGTGCTGTTTTATAAGGAAAACAAATTCTCTTCAATTGAAAAATTTAGCGCCACACAATCTGTCTACTCTCGTTTCCTATCTATTGTTTTTGTGTTGTACTTGGTAAATATGAACCTTATTTAAAAAAAACAAAAAACAATTTTATGCGTATACACATGATGAAATGAAAGAAAATGATTAAAAAAGCTGACGTGAAAAATATCCATGTTTAGTTCTGAACGAAAAAGGCTTCCAACTTTTCTCTACTTTTGTGCAGTATTGTTATCAGCAGTCAATTGAAAAGAAAATCCTCTAAAATTGTCATCCCTTTTAAAAAATTAAAACTTAATAACACTGAGATTCATTTTTAGTGGATAAAAATTCGAAAGACTTTTATTTTAGATACGACCGAGAAGCATACATTTCAGTCAATTTCGAAAGACTGTTGAAAAAATGTTGAATTTTTATCTGTTTCTTTTAATATTTTTGTTGTTTAACCTTTCTTGCTGTTCTCGATATTTAGAAATGTGCGTACGTCTGTGTAAACGGTTTCGCTCTAAGAGATTTGATGCTCTTTGTTAACTGAATGAACAGACCGAAGGAAAGGCAAGAGAGAATCTGTGTGTCAAAGCACTCAACCAGAGAAAAGAAGAGTACAGCGTGTAATACACAAGTTATGGCGCCATTCTAACTGCAAATGACACGAGCAAATGACAAACTCTATTAACACATCTTCTGCAATTATCAAAAAGCCATTTCTCATTTAACGTTTACCAAGGTTTAATTTCTTTAAATTTATTAACGTTCTTGTATTCTGCAGCAAATTGGAAGTTGTCTCCTGTTAATTAATTCCTCTGATAATTTAAGCGGCAAAAGATATGCACCTAACTCCGTCCATAGAGTATTATTATCATTAAACTGGATACCTACAAAGCATACACTCTTGATGGTATCCCTACAAAAAAGAAATGGACTCCTGAAATGGTTAATGTTCTCTCTAAACTGTATAATAAATTCCCTGCTGCTTCGTGCTTTCCTGGTTTTTGGAAATCCCCTTCTATAGTTCTTATTTTTAAAAACTCGAACGAACCGTCTGATCTTTCTAACTATCGGCCTATTATCTTTCTACATTTTTTGACAATCTCCAAAAGGCCCCAATCAACTCCGAATTGGTTAAACATCTCACCTCTCAGGGTCTACTTTCAGATAAAAAAAAATATGGCTTTCGCTTTTCTAGGTCAACTGCTGATGGGTTAACGGTTATTCCTGAGATAATTTGTCAAGCGTTACATAATAATGGCAAAGCTCGGCCTGTTGCTTTTGATATCTCGAAAGCGTTTAACAGGGTTAGGCATGCTGGCCTTCTTCACATGTTGGGATTTGTGGTATTTCTGAACGAATTTTTATTTGATTCAATCTTTTTCTTTTGTGATACCAACGAATACTCGTTGTCACTTTTGTAATGATCGTTGTAGTAGAGACTTTGTAATCGCATATACAACTATAGTAACGCCGTTGAACAATACTGGTGTCAGATGCCTTGGAATAACACTCGCACACGCGAGAGCTGAATTTTATTGTGATGGCCAATGAAGAAAGATTTCTTCTCGTGCAGATTTTCTATATTGACTTGTTATATGCAAACATTAGCTAAACAGTGATGAATGAATGTTTAATGCATTTAAAATTTTACATCTATTCGATCTTAAAACGATTTGAGCCCGTTTGTAGTTTCGCGATTACGTAAGGTCGTAAGCAGTGTCGGATGAGCTAGCATGTGCTGCAGCCTAGGGGCCCAAGACAAGAGCGATCCCGTGTATCCTCTAGACCTGAGCTTTTGATAAAAGTAAAAAAAATATATATTGATATAAGAACGGAGGAGCTTTATTTTTCAGATTTAATGGTGCTTCTTTGAAATTATTTGAAACAGTTTACAGCAGCGTTTCTTAACCTTTTTACCCTTGCGTAACCCTTAAAACAAATTACATGTCTCAAGGAACTCCCTGCAAAAACAAAATTATTATATACCGTATCTTTCTCATTTTATTTTCATCGTAGTTCACATGGTAAATATCATAGTATATTTTTTTGAATAACTAATTTAAGGAAAAATTAATACTTCTTTGTCAAATTTTAGGTACCTTAGGGTTTCGGAGAATCCCGGTTGAGAATCGCTGGTTTAGAGTATTGGACCGCACTAGTTAGAATTGGGTCTTTTAAATTCGATGGGAGCCACTTGAAGGGGTCCCATTTACATTTTGATTCATCTTTTTTAAATACATACAGGTTTTTGATATAGCTTTTGTAGTTTTGCATAATTTTATTTAGTTTGCCTAATTTTACACTTCATTGAACACAGACACACGTAATAAGTGCCAATTTGCTCAATATTGTACAAACAAGACGAAATCGTGCAAAACACGATAAAAATTTAAAAAAGGGAAATTGTGCAATTTTGCAAAAATATTATAGAAAATATTAAAATCTTTCTAATATTTATGAATTTTGTTTACGACAAATCTTACGTTTAAAAAAAAAAATTCATAAACACGTTTTGCAAATGCTCTAAAATTTGGTATATTATTGATCCTTAATATAATTGTTTTCTGTTTTATTTGAAGTATTTCATATTTTACACCAAAAAAGCATAATCTAAAATATATATCTTTTTTTATAGACACTGGAGGCGGACATACATAATGAAGAGAAGCCCCAAATTCTATTAGCCCTGCGATCTCTTAAGGCTTAAATCTGGCTCTGGTCGTAAGTATGGGAGCGTGGGTGAGTGGCAAGAAATTCAGCGATTCGACCATGAGACCGGATGCGAACCTCAGTATGGTCAGTTGACTTAATGATATTGGTCTGGGTGAGATGATCCCAGCTTGTGGCATAGTTAAGAAGTGCCTGAAAGCCATACCAAGAGTTGACATCAGCTTTAGGAGAGAAACTGTTACTTGCCTTGTTTAACTGCTGTTACGAGATAAACCATTGGTTGGCTCTGCGTATGTCGAAGAAACTGTGCCTGAGGAAGTTTCATAGAGGATAGACAGCCTAGCAGATGAGCATACTGAGAAACGAGCAGGCAGCCATTATATCATGATGATCGCAGGCAGCCATTATATCATGATGATCGCAGGCGATGTAACGCAAGTATATATTTAGGTCAGCACGACATCAGGATATCAGGATTTAAGAAATTGAGGTAAATGGTAGATGTAGACATTGGTGTATGATTCAAGTGAGAAAAGTATTGGTAGAGATGGATCATTGCAGCCTGATCAAAAATGTAAATAACAATGTCGTTCGGTGTTGTCTTTTCATACCAATAAAGTGGATCATAAAGAAATCCAAGAAAGCAAATTGGTGGGTTAAAAAATATTTGCGCCGAATACTGATTGGATAAAGCGATGGTGCATATCGAATCTATTTGAAGCGTGAAATTTTTTTTAAGGCTCATTACATGATATTGGCTACGATTAATTGATTAATTCGTTTTTTATGGCTTATCAACCTTTTTCAGGTTATTTAAAGCCAGAAAATAGTTTTAGATTGTAAGAAAACTTTTGGAGATAATAATAATTTACTGTTATAAATCCTACTAATTAACCGATAGCTGGGAGCATGGGAGGATATTAGGTGAATTCATACCATTCCCAAGGGTCTTTGCGCGTAAGGGAATATTACAAACTGACTGGAATAGGAATTCCTATACCGAATCATTATCCATTACACCACCCGCACATCGAATTTTCTAATTCCGAGCCATTATTTCATTACATCACCCAACATGAAAGCTTACAGCTACCCAGTATTTCCAAGAGGTCACCCATCTAGGTACTGACTATGTTCGACGTTGCTTAACTTCGGTTATCGTACGAGAACCGCTGTTTCTACATGATATGACCGTAAGCCGATATTAACAACGAAGTGAAAAGTTCACCACTATATATATATATATATATATATATATATATATATATATATATATATATATATATATATATATATATATATATATATATATATATATATATATATATATATATATATATATATATATATATATATATATATATATATATATATATATATATATATATATATATATATATATATATATATATATATATATATATATATATATATATATATATATATATATATATATATATATATATATATATATATATATATATATATATATATATATATATATATATATATATATATATATATATGTTTACAGTTTTGTCTGACAAAACTTTTATAAGGCAACCACAAAAGACTATAACGATCTATTCAATAAGGACTTACATAAGAACTACAAAAAAGCAGATAATAGTAACCTAAATATGGTCCAGAATATCAATAATAGTAGTAAAAAAATCACTGATAAACTGAAGATCAGTGACAGAGTAGGTAAATTATATGAAAAAGAGAGCTACATAACCTTAAAAGACCACAAACCAGATTTCGAGGCAAATCCGACTACAAGGATAATTAATCCTACAAGACCAGATATAGGAAAAATTAGTAAAATGATCCTTGAAAGGATAAATAAACAAATCAAAGATAAAATAGGCCTCAAACTTTGGATAAATACCGAAGACGTGATAAACTGGTTCACCTGTATAAAAGCAAAAAACAACTGTACACTAATGCAGTTCGATATTGAAAATTATTACCCATCAATATCTAAAGAACTGTTCTTGAATGCGTTGGACTTTGCCACCCAGTACACGGATATTACTGAGGATGAAAAGAACATTATATTAAATGCGAAGAAATCGGTACTGATTCATAATGGTGAGCAATGGGTAAAAAATTCATATGACCACTTTGACATCACAATGGGATCACTAGACTCAGCTGAGTCTTCTGATCTCATTGGTCTTTTTATTTTATACAACCTAACAGCGCACCGTGATATTGATTCAACTGACATTGGTCTATACAGGGACGATGGTCTCATGGTTATTAGGAATTCTACTAACTTCAGAATAGACAAAATTAGAAAGGCATTATATAAAGAATTAAAAGCATGGGTTTAAAAATTACCGTCAGCACTAAAATTAAAAATTTAACTTCCTTGATATAACATTAGATTTAAAGAACAATACATACACACCTTATAAAAAACTCAATACGAATCCTTTATATATACACCCTAAATCAAATCACCCCTCATCTATAATTAAACATATACCTTTATCTATCCGAAAAAGAATTAGTACAAATTCAGCAAATGACAAGATTTTCGACGAACATATTAATTTCTATAATAAAGCTCTAAAAGATAGTGGCTACAAAAACCTAAAACTAACTTATATTAAAAATGAAAACGGTAAGCATAGGAAAAACAGAAGCAGGAAAATAATTTGGTATACACCCCCATACAACCAAATGGTAAAAAACAAATTGGGACAAAAATTCCTTGAATTAATACTCAAGCATTTTCCCGGTGGAAGTAAACTTAGTACTATTTTCAATAGAAATACACTAAAATTAAGTTATAGCTGTACTGATAACCTAGAAAAGATTATTAAGAAACATAATACTAATATCTTAAATAAACACTTATACCAGAACCAAAAAATTGTAGACAAGGGAAAAATACAAACAACAACTAATGAGGGTGAACAAAAATTATGTAATTGTAGAAACCATCAAAACTGTCCTTTACAAAATAAATGTTGCATGGAATCAGTAGTATACCAATGTAATATATCTTCTGTTGAAAACCCTGAAAACATAAAAATTTATATAGGTTGCACTAGCCATGAGTTCAAAAAGAGGTTCAACCAACATCAATCCTCGTTTAGGATAAATAAGTATAAAAGTCAAACATCTCTTTCGAAGTACTTTTGGCACCTAAAAGAATCCAATAAAACACCTACAGTGAAATGGAAGTTAATAAGAAGGGCTAGAATATGTAGGTCATTAAATGACCCATGTCCTTTATGCATACATGAGAAACTATATATTACTAAGTTTATAAAAAATAAAAATTTACTGAATCAGAGAAATGAAATAGCTATTTTATGTCGTCATTGCCAAAAGTTTTCTTTAAATAATCTATAAAAAAAAATTAAAAAAATTACCTGATTATTATGCATACTCATATTTGATGGGTATAAATAATTTTAAATAATGTAGATAATTATATTACATTTACTTGGTTTATAAAAAAATATAGCCGATTAAAATTAAAAAGTTAAATTTGAAAGTAGAATTTTTAAAAATGTTTTAAAATTGAAATTAAATAAAACAGATTCTAACCTAAACATCTTTTAAAATTGTAATTAAATAAAACGTACTCTAACTATAACACCTCTCTCAAAGCAATTCAAACACTGAAAAGAATCCAAGTGAACACCGAAAGTCATATGAAATTAATAAGTTAGAATATAATATTGAACATTAAATGTCCTTTATACATACATATATACATTTATAATACTAAATTTATAAATAAAAGTTTATTGAATTAGTGAAATAATTTAACCACCTTTGCCGTCATTGTCATAAAGTTTACATAAAATAAAATAAAATAATATTTACTTATATTCGATAAGAATAAATAATTTTAAATACTGTAAGTAATCCTAATACATTTACTTGGTTTTTAACTAGGAGTATAGTATATTAAATATTAAAAATAATTTTTTAGAAAGGTGGATAAAACATATTCTAACCTAAACAGTCCCTCAAAATCTTTAAATATACAAATAGATAAAATACCATAAGAATTTTTGCCGTTAGAAAAAAACCCAGATGACATGAATTTAGAGGATGTCAGAATTTGTTAAAAGATACATCCCTACCCATCCCTAAACATAACCCCGCTTTCAAATGTAACTATTAACTGATACAACGAAAATTAAAAATTGAACCCTCTACCACCCCTTGTCTAGATGAATGGATTTATCGGTAACCTTGGAAACCCTTAAACTATGAATCTTTCCTGTGCCGTTAACAACCGTAAATTTTAAAAAGTAAGTTACTCCAAAATTCGCTTGATGAGGAAATGGAACTAATGTCTTTGGTTTAATAACAAAATTAAATTCAGGGGCTTTAGCTTCCATTTCTGAAACATGGTTATCACTGTGTAGCGGTAAAACCATATTTTAAATCTATTAATTTATAATATTAATGCTCTGTAAATTTAAATTTACATAGAGCACTATTGTGTAAAAATAAAAATATCTATAAGAACACCGGATTTTATATCTTACTGTTCTTTCCTTTTTATTTATATATATATATATATATATATATATATATATATATATATATATATATATATATATATATATAGTGGTGAACTTTTCACTTCGTTGTTATATATATATATATATATATATATATATATATATATATATATATATATATGATGAATAAACATATATATATATATATGTTTATTATAGAATAAACATATATATATATGTTTATTCATCATATATATATTTATATATATATATATTTATATATTTATATATATATATATATATATGTGTGTGTGTGTGTGTGTGTGTGTGTGTGTGTGTGTGTGTGTATTCTCTGATAGATAAATATATATATGATGAATAAACATATATGCTGTGATGGATAAATTTACGCAAAAATGAAAATAACACTGACCTCTCATTTTAACAGATACATTTACCAAACTTACACAAAAATATCTTGAAATACTAAAGAGTAGATTTATTCAATATAATCTCCATTGGGTTCAACCACGGACTCCAAACGACTCCAGAATCTTCTGCATCTCCTCTAGATGGTCTCCTTGTTTAAACTGGTGAATGCTGACATAATCCTTGCCTTCAGTTCATCTTTAGTGTTACAAGGAATTTCGTTGGTCTCTCTCTCAACTGCGCCCCACACATAAAGGGGGGTTGCAGTCTGAGGAGTAAAGTGGCCAGATGTAAGGGGTGATATAATCGCATAAATTGTCTGATAGCCATGACTAAAGTTTTCCTGCTTGTGTGGTATGGTTCAGAGTCCTGTTTTCAGACATAGGGTCTTCCAGTAGCCACACTTTTGACCCAGGACAGTACTACCTGCTCAAGGCATTTGATGTAGGCCTCCGTGTTGAATCTGAGGCCCTCACCAACAAACTCAGGAGTTCTTTTCTTCAAAACGATCAGAGCGAATCTTTCGAGCTCCCATACTTTCGTAATCACCATTAGATTAAGCGAACTCTTTCCGAATCCTCTACACTGTCTTCAGATTGACACCCAAACACTGAAATTTTCGTATTGGGGCTTCCGGCTTGAATGCCATACAGTACAGCATGCCGTTTCCAAACTTCTGTCGGAGTGAATTGCGTCATGGAGCTCTTTTTTTCGCATAAGGTGCCCAACTGACTCTACTGTGTAGTCGACAAAAGCCAAAACACGCATGTACGAAATTAGAACTATAAAATGTCGACAATTTACCCATCGCACCCTGTATATATGAAAAGAGATTAAATGCTTAATATTACAAAATAGAACATTAATAGAAAAACAAATAATATAAATTACTATATTTACTTAAGATTTTCCTATCAAAGGCGGAAGAGACTTTGCTTAGATAAAATTATGTAATAAACCTTAGCGAACAATTTCGTATTAGTTTATGTCATGCAATAACATCCTCCAGAAAGAACAAATTTAAAATAAGTTAACATTAAAAGAAAAAGTTTTGTGTAACATCTTTTAAGCAATATATGATAACTGTTATGAAATTCAATAAAATTATCTAACCCACTGACAAGCTGATTAAAACTGCAAAACTTGAAATTGGGAAGATAAATTTTTTATTTTTTTATTTTGTTTCCTATCTATCTATCTATCTATCTATCTATCTATCTATCTATATATGTGTGTGTGTGTGTGAGTGTGTGTGTGTGTGTGTGTGTGTGTGTGTGTGTGTACATGTATGTGTATGCATCCCGATACACATCTTATTCGAAAATTTTAAAAATACAATAAATAAAATTAAACAAAGAGACTTTGTCGGTTTGCATTTAACAAAACATGTTTGGATGAGTACTGCCTTAAGTATACCATACAGAAGCGCCCCCCCACACACCCATATATATATATATATATATATATATATATATATATATATATATATATATATATATATATATATATATATATATATATATAGTGTATAGGGGCAGCAGATCATTGTTCAAGCATATTGTTAAATATAAGAGACAACGAATGTCTATTGTGTTTTATCATGAGCCGTTCAAGAGAAAATAAAGACAAAAGCCATCATCAAAGTGGTTATTACAATAGAGATCTTCACCACATATGACCACTCTGATGATGGCTTAGATCGACAACCAATATAATAAAGAAATATCCAAATGTTGGACAGTTTTTGTCTTTATTTTCTCTTGAAACTAAAGCCATTATACGACGCTTGGAAAGGCTCATGATAAAATATAATAGACATTCGTTTTCTGTTATACTTAACAATATATATATATATATATATATATATATATGTGTGTGTGTGTGTGTGTGTGTGTGTGTGTGTGTGTGGGTGGGTGTGAAACAAAAATAGACTGTCACTTTTGACCACAGTATCCACTTTCATATTTACATACGCTCTATCCCTGATAGTGAACATTTTTACCCATAAATAAAGCATACCTTATATATATATATATATATATATATATATATATATATATATATATATATATGTTTCCTTAGAATCAATGGCTTTCTTTTTAATTCGTCATTTTTAATTATATGTGAGTGAATGTGTGTATACAGTAAGATTCAAATCAAATTTAGCGATTTAAATATAGTTTGAAACAGCCATAAAATAATATTTTTTAACTATATATACAAATAGAGAGGGAGAAAAAGAGAACCAGAGCGACATGTTTGTTCCTGTCTACGTCTTTGTATTCTTCTTATTATTTTTGCATTTCTTTTTAGTGTCTCTGCTTCGTTTTCTTTCCCTCTGATGCAGTTTTCATAAATATAACATCAGCGCTCTCCTAGTTTGAGGGAGTCTGTTATCACTATTGTAACTTGGCTCCGTGCAGAGAGAGAAATGCATCATGGGAACTCGGCTAATTTAGATCCGCCATTACGAAAGACGCCTCCGGGAGGAATGGGAAAGATTCTTGCAGCCGACAGCGTCGGGTAACGAGCGTCAGGCGACTCGTAAGAAATAAAAAATAAAAAAATTAAATTAAAAATGTGACAAAGGAAAGCTGCTTTTCAGACACTGAAGAAGATCATTCGGAACTGATTTTTTTTTTTATTTAAAATTTCTTCTATTTTTTCTTCAACTTATTTCTTTTTCTTTTTCTTTCTCATACTTTATTCTTCATCATTTATCTTCTTTTTCGTCCCCGTCCTCCCCACTTTGTACTTATTTTCCTTTTACGCTGTTATTCACTTATTCTATCAATCTTTATTCTTTTCCTTTCTCTTTTTATCGGTGTCTTTGTTTGCTCGCTATTCTATCGCTTGCATCATTTGGTAAAACTATCTAAAGAGAGATTATCAGTTTCTTTGCATTAGTAAATACTTTTTTTGGGAGACTGGCGTAGGTCGGTGGTTACAAAGATAGTTCAGTAGATTATTGTTAATAGCATGGGGTTGATTATCAGTAAGAGCTCCATTACTGTGTCCACGTGCCAGATATCATTGTTTACTAAGATGTGTTTATGATTACTTAGTTTTTGAATCGTTATCCTTTTCTGTTATTGGGAGAATTTAATTTCACTACGAACACAGAATATATGGTGGTTCTTAAGAGGAACGATCGGAGCTACATCAAAATAATCGGAGATGTCAGAATGAAGCAAGTACAGAAATTTAACTGTTTTTTTTTTTGTTGTTTTTTTTATCACCCCAAGCAAGGCCGGAGGCCACTATCACGCAAGGGGTTAAAGAAGGGTTGGAGGAAGAGCAGATAGGAGTGGCAAAGGAGGGGATATGGAGAAAGAGAAAGACAGTGGGTCGATCAAGGCAAGGGGGCCACAAAAGATCCGGAGCGAGAGGTGAGCAAGCAGCTGTGAACCAGGGGGAGGAGCGAGGTTTGACCTTGAATTTCCTGGAGGGGATGAAAGCTTCGATACCGGCTTTAATCCAGGAAGAGAACTCAGAAGCACAATCATGAGTGGGGAGCTTAAATACAGCATCCCAGGGGACATCGCGGAGGAAGTCACGAAACGCGTCCCAGTCAGCCCGTTGGTAGTAGAATGTGGTTCTGGTGGTAGGAGGCTCTTTGCAGGGAGTGGGACTGAAGGAGATGCTAACGGACACTACAGCATGATCGGAGTTACCGATAGGACAGAGCTGCGTGGCACTACAAGATTCAGGGATGGAGGTAAAACACAGGTCGAGGAGTGAGGCCTTACCGTCATGGTTGTAGGCAAAACGCGTGGGGAAATCGATTATCTGAGTGAGGGATTGAGAGACTGAAAAATTGAGAGTATGAATGCCTGCGAGGTCGGTATTAGCGTTCTTAAGCCACTGGTTGTGATGGGCGTTAAAATCGCCAAATACAAATATGTGAGCGTACGGATGGGCAAAGAGGGCCCTATCTATGCTGTCAGAAATGACATCAAGTATCCGACAGTCCTGAGAGGATGGAGAGCGGTAGAGGAAGAAAAGATAGCTAACGGCATTGAGAAGAGATAGCCGGAGACACAAGAACGAATGATCCGGCGATTCGAGAGAGGACTCTCTAGCCAGAGGGAAATGGTCCTTGACGTAGATCCCCAGGCCATACATGTGGGTTAGAGAGTCTTTTCTGAGGAGAGGAAGGTATCCAGGGATCGAGCTGTTGGCGAAGTATTATAATAGACAACCGTAAATGTGACACCGAAATCCGAAGACATCGTCGGAATAGCGAAAAATACCTTCCAAAAACTAAACAAATATTCAAGGATGACATTTTCGTTAGAAACAAAGAAAAGTGCCGAACTGCTATGCAATATCAATCCTCCCGTATAATGTTGGACAATTTCCTCACAGAGGAGACTTGAAGCAATTGAGATGTAGTTACACAAAAGCTATGCTGAGTTTACCATGGACGAAAGGTGTGAGCCACTTTTAAGGAAAATAAACGCAAAATAGGTAATTATACATAAAATCAGAAAGCGATAAATTCATTTTCAGGACACCTAATGAGGAAAGAAGGCCTGGATAATTTGACACCCACATGATATATTAATAGCAAGAGTGGCAGATGGAAACATCAGGTAACCTGCCTAATGAAATCTAGATGGTAGAACATGGACTTAGAGGGAAAGTAAGGGGATAAATATTACTAAAAGCACAAATAAGTCATGATCGCCAAAGTCCCAAAGAGATACGGCACATAAAAAAAGAGATTATTCAGTCTGAAGTTTCCTTTTTCAATACTTTAAAATTTTACATGTGCCTGTTTTACTGCCATTCGCAATGATTTTAGGTCAGTTATTATCTTATAAATTCGATATGAAAACAAAAAGGGTTACTTTGTAGGACGAGCCTGTTTTAGTGTGACTGGCGGGATAGAGGAGACGCAAAAATAATGCTAAACGTAGAAAACCAAAAAAGAAGGAATGGAAAAAGGTTGAGGCAAAAGTTAGAGGAAACGAAAACATTAAGAAAAGAAAGAATTTTAAGAATAGAAAAACAGATGTAAGAAACGTGTCGATTTTAAAGATAGAAAATTAGGGAAAATGTTAAGATAGATTGATATTTAAATAAATAAATAAATAAATGGTTGTTCAAGAATCTCTATTCATTCGTTGTTTTTTCGTTTAAAAAACATTCAATTTCCCCATTTTTCAATGATTTTATAGAGTTGAATCAAATCTTAAGACGCTAAATCTTTCGTTTTTCCTTCTATTTTTCACATCAGACCAAAGCCATTCATTTATTTCTCATCTTTACTCCAATTTCATCAATTGTTTACACGGTTGGTAATTGTAATAAAACACTTTCCTGGCTTTTTAAACATTTTTCCACCATGCATAGATATCAGGAGTTAAGTATTGTTGAAACAAACAAATTAAGACCGGAAGATAGTAATTAGTGTATTTCCAGGTACTAAAATTATAAAAGCAGTAGTGAGAACATTACTGAATCGTTTTAACAGTAAAATAATAATAATAATAATAATAATAATAATAATAATAATAATAATAATAATAATAATAATAATTTTATGTGACTTTACAATGAAATCGAAAATCTCAGAAGTGTGGTACGTGAGGACATCAAATTCCAGTTGTAGTTCGAGCCCTCGAATTGATTGGAAATGCTCCGGTAGACTCATTGAACGGGTCCCTGGAAGCCCAAGTCTTTCTTTGTATTTCTTTAATGCAAAAAATTGCACCCACAAGTACAGCTCACACCTTACGAAGAGCTTTATCTATGTAAAATGTGTGTGATCTTAGATTTTTCTTTTTTTGGTTTTTTACAAAAAATGATCAGTGGCAGATGTCATGAAACCATTTCTGGCCTTAAGTCTCTGTGTTGTATAGCCCCCACCCCACCTGATGGGGAGCTCTTGGACGACGGTGTCGAATCGACCATAAAGTTTCATTCTTCTTTCATGGCCGGAGATCGCTAGTTGTTTTGATTCATATGGAAAGATCTTCAACACAGGCGATTTTACTTTACTATTTTATTAACGTCGACGTATACATCTTCTAAATATGCAAAATGAGTGGTGGGGCTCTCTCCCCAACTGGAAAACAGTTTCCAGGCACGAAAGAAACACATCTACATTGCCCGACGTGTAAGAACCAACTCCTTGAAAAACCTTTCTCTATCTATCATTCCCACGCTAGTTAAGCCAATTTTGTCTAGTATCTGATCCCTAGGGTCATCCTCAGATAATCATAGCTTCCCCTTACAAATAATAGCCTGCTACACTATTATTTAACATACCTTACCTAATTATTAAAAAAATCATTTATGAATTTTATTTCAACAATATTACTCTGAAATCCCGTTTACTCTTTTGTGTCTGCAAGGCGTGCTCGTTACATTTTATTCTTCATTGGGCCTCGGTCACATCAGCCCTCTGTCATGCACATATACCGTTCCTGAAAAAGAATGAACATAAACAACAAAATTCTGATCAGTTTTTTCACGATTTACTAACATTTTTTAACAAAAAAAGGAATACCGGACAATATTTTGTCCATTCTTGGTCACTAGCTTACGTAACTCAAGGTCAAATATTCAGACGCCAGTTTGGGTACAAGACACTCCAACGTTGAAATTTGACCTCTCCAACATCTCCACTTCACCCAGGTCAGCGGGTACGACCTCTGCAATCAAATATTTTTGGGGAGAACAAAACTTCTTGCCTCTTCACTTGAGACTACACGAAATGTACATACAATTCACAGAAAAAAATACTGGTCCCAAAATCACACAATACATGTCGAAAGACCCAGACACCACAGCGTCAACCACTTCCATAACTGAGCCACGTTCTCGCCACCTAAGTTTTACATTTTAAATATCCACCCTTATTTCCTACACACAGGGACACAGCACACACGGTCCAACATCACCCTATTCATTCAACCACAACTAATTAATTACTTTGTTATTTGCGTATTACCAGATTTACTTGAACAAATCTTCACAATTTTACCACCATTAATTTTCTGTAATTACTATTATTAACCATCTGGCTCTGTGTGTCAAAACTTAACTGGCACCACCTCATATCCATCTGTCCTTGGCTGCCTCTCCCCACACGGGGAAAACAACCACACCCGCTCAGCGCCTCCTAGCTAATCCATTACTGGTTCTATCGTGGTTACAACGTTTTTCTACTTTCAGTCGTCTACCGCGACCTGGAATCCCACAAGCCACTTGAACAATTACTTTTTGGTCGTCAGGGCCATCTATAGGCCTCGTGGGTATCTTAGGGTATATCAATTCTGTTCTGAATACTTTATAGCGTACCGCACCCACTCTACCCAACATTGTCTGGTTTCAATGTACATAGCCAGATGTGACAAGTTTACCCCAGGCCACAGACATAGACACAGACACATTCGGAAACCCGAAATTATGCAGGCTGAATCTACTTATTCTCACAAATAATTAACTTAATTTTTGCACAAAAATTTAACTCTCAAAATTGACCAATTAACAACTTAATTCCTCAACGAATGAAGGCAAAAATAAACACACATACGGCTCTTAAATAAAAAAGAATTCCACACTCTGTTACAAAAATGAACAAAACAAGCATTTGTCAGTTAATTACGATTAACAAAAAACTTAAAACTTTTGAATGCACGTAAAACCATAGTCATAAAATATTTTAACTCATTAACAGTACACAGAAATCACAGTGGGAATGCCCCATCACAACATGCCATCAGTCTTTCTTTTTCAAAACAATTTTCCATTGTGTTCAAGCACGCGAATTCAGGCCTCCACGTGGCTAACATCGGACTTCCTCAAAGATCAACACCAGGAAAATTTATTTACTGGTCAAATTTCCTTCTCCAGAAAATTTTCTTTTGCACAACAAAATAAAAAAAAACCGTCTGCCAGGAATACATTTGGGTGCACACAAAATCACTAAAGCGTGACAATAAAAATCAACAATAGATTTCCTCACAGGGTTCTAAAGTTTTGTAAAAAGACAAGACAAAACAAGAAAAATCAGTCTTTCACTAAAATGTTTCATAAAAATTGATATTGTCGTACAAGTGTGTATGCGTGAATGTGGGTGTTCACTGTGTCCCTGCTTTCTTTCTTTTCCCTATTCCCCCCTTTTTATTGTCTGTCTATAAAGCCCTGTTCGTTTACGGATTTTTACGGTTTTTTTTTCCATTATTACTTCCTATTTTGGTTTGTTGCTTAGATGTGTGTGTATGGGGGGAGGGGACTAGCAGTAGAACATAGTAATATCATAGTACTTACAGTTAATTTTTTTCTGGCCTTATGTCTAGATTACTTTTTTTTACTCTTTTCTTTCATATTCCCTTTCCGAAAATCCTCTCTGAACTTTCCCACGTTGTGTTGTAACCCCCATTCTGCGTCCCCCACCATGCAGGGAGGTCCTGGTCACTGCGCCAAATATGTCTATGTTGTATAGGCCCCTCATACTGGGAACGTCACCAATTTAATACAATATTGTATTCTCTCTCTTTTCTCTTGTCTTCTCCCGCCCGTGTGGCGAAATGTTTTGGAGTTCGGAGATGAAAGACATCAAAAAATGGAATTTTAACTTAGCTAGTTTATTAACGTCGACGTATAAATCTTCTAACTAGCTAGTGGGAGTTGCTCTCTCCCTCCACTGGAGAGCAATTTTCGGACACGAAAGGAAAACACGTCTACATTGTTCGACGGTTAAAATTCGACTCTCCGAAAAACATTTCTCTGTATCTATCATTCCCACGTTGGCTCAGCCAATCAAAATCGAATTTCTTTATTTTGTCTTTTATCTGATCCCGAAGGTAAACCCCAGGAAGTTCAAGCAGAGATACACTTCTCTAAAAAATAATAGTCTGCTAAACTATTATTTAACATCTGATTGGGACCCGGAAGGAAATGTGTATACAACAGAAAATCAAGGAAACAACAACAACAACAATAATAATAATAAACTAGCAGTTGTCCTTAACTAGACCCGACTTACCGGAATCGTTCAAGTCTTCTTGATAATTGTGAGTCGTAAACTGTCGGAACTTTATACAGTTTAACTGACGGGTTCACTTTTATGGTAGTCCGGCACGTATTATTCTATTGTCCTTTTTCGCTACGTCCTGCCGACACGAAAGCTCAGTACGCCCCCAACGCATGTATATTTAGGCAATGTTGCTATTGACAGCAAAGGATTCAGACAAGAAACTAAATCTTGATTAATCTGTGCGTAGTTATGCTTATATTGTAGTAGTAAGAGTAGTAATAATAATAATAATGTGTAATTAAAATAAAATAATCATATGCTTTTATTATTTTGCATTGGCCGAAAATATTACGTTGCTTTTGTTGTGATATGGATGCCATTAGGAGCGTATAGCTTTAATTTCAGCCAAAAAGACCACAAGTGAATTTATTTTCACAGTGTGCATTATTTTATGTTTTTAATTGGTGTTTTTGTTTATTAATTTTAGCATTGAAGATGAAAGAAAATGAGCAATAATTAAAAATTTCACTGAAATGCAAAAACTCCAAAAAAGGTTAGTTTATGGAGAAGGTATTGTAAATAATTGAATTTGCGTATTTACAAACTGAGTTTTATAAATTAAGCATTTCCACAATCTTAGTCACATTGATATATGGCTTTTAAATACGTTAACCGAAAGTGACGAACTGGACTGTATTTAAATGAATCGTTTTTTGAAAATTTGTGATGGTCGATGATTAAGAAGAGTAATTCGAGTGATCATAGAACAATAGAAAATATCCGAAGGAAAAGGCCAGTTTTATTTTGACTATATTGGGGGGGGGATATTATGAATAGAACTCACAATCACTATGCCACAATATTCATTAACGAACACTCTAATCCTCTGGTTATTGTGTCGAAAGGAACAAGACGAGAGGGAGATATTCTGAGATATAGAGAGCGGAACGAAAACGATTTACATTTGTAGATTCAAAAAAGGTCTCAGTTCGAAATTCCTTGAAGGTTGGCCGGATCGACTGACACCTGGATATTAGTCTTTGTAAATGATGTGATTAACACACACACACACACACACACACACACACACACACACACACACACACACACACACACACACACACACACACACATACATACATATATATATATATATATATATATATTAGGGAAAAATATGATAGTGGAAAAAAGTTTTCGTGTGATGCGTTTCGTTCTTTAGGACTTGATCGGACTAAAGTGATGTTTACGTTGATGCGACTACGCATGCGCATAAAGAAAGGCGGGGCTGGTAAGTTTAAATTCACATAAAAACGTTTTCCAGTTTGTCATAGTTTTTTCTCTTAAAATTTTTTTGATATATAAAAATATATATATCCTTATCATATATATATATATATATATATATATATATATATATATATATATATATATATATATATTTGTGTATTTAGGCAGCAATCCTTCTTTCATGCACATTTCATTAAAAACGACTGACAAGGTGCTTTTATTTTTTTTATATAAAAACTGTCCGAATTCGGACAGTTTTTATATAATTTATCCTCTGAAAAGAAAAATTTTATTAGATCGCACGAGAAATTATATAAAAAACTAAATAAAAGCACCTTGTCAGTCGTTTTTAATGAAATGTGCATATATATATATATATATATATATATATATATATATATATATATATATATTTATAGTTTTGAGGTATGATATATTTGTGTCTTAAAGGGATAGAGCGTATGTAAATATAAAAGTGGACATTGAAGTCGACATCCAAAGGCATCTAAACGCATGAAACAGACTGTCGCCCCTGGGTGTTGACTTCAATGTCCACTTATAATATATATATATATATGTATATATATATATAGATATATATATATCCTTCGTTAGTATTCGCTTTGTATTTTGATACAGTGTGGCTACATATTCTTTTGTTTCAGAGTTTTAATGCAATCAAGTAAATCTCTCAATGTTTCTATTTCAAGCGGACCTCAAACCCCATTTACTAGGTTCCTCCATTCTTCTCTTCCTTCCATGATTTTCATTAATTACACACTCTTCAAACCAATATCATTTCTTCGCTGATCCATAGATGTTTTAGTCGGCCTCTCAAGATTACTTTAATTAAAAGCCCTTCTTTTCTCTTGCAAATGTCCTCAATCGATCGTAGTTTTCTAACCTGTGGCGATTCCCTCGTATACTGCAGTATTTTGCAGGGCTCCTTATTTGTAATATAATTTGAAAATTTTGGAGGTCAGTTATTATCTGATGAATTCGATATGAAAACAAAAAGTGTTCCTTTGCATGTATTCAAAAAACTTCCAACCCACTCACTCTTTATTTATTTAGGCCCAAATCGCGTGCACTGCATGTGCTAAAAAGTCTCAAATGAATTTCATCTATTCGGTTCAACCTGGAAAAGCAGTTCGTTTCGCTTCCATTTTGTCATGTTCAGTCATCACTTTTCACTCATCCTGCCTTCGGCTCTTTTGTCCATCAATCTTAAGTGAAAATTGCTTTTTTCGTTTTTATTCTAACCAAACGAATATGTAGAAAATTTATTTCAATGCAGAAATATAAAGGCCTCTACGAAAAGTTCAGCATCTTTTCACTTGTAGAGACAGAATTAAATGGGTTTGATGCTTCTTTGAACACATCTTCTCATTTCAGCGTATGAGCGAATATGACTCTCTACAATTTCTTATTCATCGTAGATCTTCAAATCCTCATTCGTCTGTCGTCAAATGGGCCTCGGAAGAAATGCTTTCATTTTGACCCGTGGGCACTATTTTCAGCTTATTGTAATCATGTGTCTCACTTTCAAATATAATAAGACGTACCAAAAGCAAAGCGTCTAGATTCTTATTCAGGACAACTTGGTCTTGATCTCGAGAAGGGAGGCGTCTGTGTTTGTGTAAGAAATCTGAAACACTCTCCATATTGGCACTTCAGTAAGTATTAACAGTCATACATTAGCTTCTTCGTGAAGTATATATAGGGCGTTTGTGGACAAAACGATTTTTGCTCACTTGGATCGCTGCGACGTCGTATTAGTATGTTTGCTCGTGCACATGTTGGGCTGGCTAATATCATTCTTCTCGTTCACTCACACGTTTAATGTCAACTCACTTCCCAAATCGCTGTTATTTATTGCTTGTAGAGATCCTCAGAGTCTATGGCTGCCCTTTTTTCCAGCGCGCTGTGTTCATCTAGCTATATAGCTTCACATGATTCTCCTTGAATGTATCGGTGTATCTTCATGTCGTAGAGCAGGTAGCGTTCCTTATCGCGGAGTTTGGGCATCGGTTTATCAACCTCAGCTGGTGCCACTCGTTCACCTAGGTGGCTACGTCGAAAATCCGGCATCCACTCCTTCTAGACAACTATGCGTTCTGGCACCAACGAATAAACGCTGTGTGAGTCTCTTTTGGATACTCCAGGACCATCTTGAGAGTTTATCTCTCAGTACTATCGGTTGAATTATCTAATATAGTTGCAATGATGCAATCTATGCCCATATAAAAGTACGAATGCCCACAAAATAGCAACCACCCACAAGTTAACATAATATACCAAGCTACTATATGATCCAAATGAAACTCATAAAAATAAATAGGAATAACAGTAGGTCCATCGTAACATAGAAGCTACTCACACAAAAAACTATTTAACACCAAAAATATGTTAATATCACAGACCTCAAAACATATATGGAAACTCAAAAACATTAAAAAAAAAATAATATGAAAAACTAGTAAAACAGCATCAGCGTATAACAACATCTCAAACGATGCAAACTTTGTTTAGAGGAGAAAATAGCAATAGTCACTTTTCTAGAACAATATAAACTCATAAACAAAGGTTCAAAGTTAATTTTATAAGGCAAACACGAAAGCAAATTCCTACTCTACTACCTACAATCACATCAACATTCAAAAGACTAAATATCATCCTAGACCAAATAAATCTACTAAAATTTTATTTAAAATACCAATAAAATTAGAACCGAAGAAAATAAATGAGTAAACTATAAATAATATAGGACTATAAATTCTCTATAAATTCTCTATAAATACTCTATAACAGTAACCCTATACATCAGATCTAGGAAGAGCCAGTTTCTCCCGCTTCCCACAATCACTGGTGACCTGACACAAAGAGTAGTGACTTATGGTATGAATCTGTCTGGAGGTGTAAAACTCAAGCTCACCAAGCAACGTTGATTTCTATGCCCACACTGTCTGTGTCTATTTATCTATTTTCATGCTCCTCAATTGTTTTTACTTGAAATGGATTCTGCAAATAGTAATAAATTCAATATGAATATAAGAACATTTCGTATATATAATATAAATAAATATGAATAATTAAAATATTTTCCTTAGTGATTTTAAGCCAAGACAGCATTCTTTGATTTTTGTTTCAGCAGACATGATATTTTCTTTTCTTTTTGTTTACTGTCTGCAGCCCAAAATAAAATAATATAAAGAAAAATGTGATACAAATCAGTAAAGTATTTTGATTTTCTCATTTTTTTTTTATCTATAAACGTCAAGAATAAACGTGTCCGACACTGATTCGAGAAACCAAGACAGATTTTCCAGTTTTAAACGGATATTCTGCTTTCTAACTTAACCTTTAAATTTCAGATTTCAATTCAAACAGACAATTGGTTACGATATTCAAACTAAAATATTTAAAAAAAAAACAAAAACAAAAAAAAATTTCTTTTTTGTTTAAAACATCTCGCGAGAAAGACTTTTCCCTTGATAAATATGACGGTGTTGTTTGAATCCTCAGGGTTTAAATTAAATGCGTAATTCTTACAGAAAATTTATTTGTAAGTTTGTCAGACATACTCGTTTGTGGGAGATGACCCGAGGAAAGAATCGATTCAGAAATTGTCGTTTGCCAGACATACTCGTTTCCTTCTGGTACAAAAAAATTTTAAAAAATTAAAATATAATCACCCAGGAAAAGTGTTCAATTTTGTAAATCTATATAAGAGTGATGGATAGCGACTCGGATTGAGGAATCGGAGAGCCGAGTTCGAATTCCAGTCGAATCCATTACATACATGCTAATACCCGTAGGAATGGTATGAATCCTCCTCTTCTCCAACTAGCCTTTGTTGGCAACCAGCTGCAGGGAAAATCCGCCTTGTCAGTCATGTATCGAAAGATACATGATCGCCTACGCGTGTATAGCACATAACTGACTGACTGATATGGCTGATACAGTTATGGCTCTAGTTAGGAAAGTCATTGTTAAGGGGTTGCTTTTTCGTGAATATGACGTTGTCCCAACGCGAACGGAGCCAATTGATATATAGCCAGATCATCCAACTTGTTGGTTAGGTACCGGAGGCCTTACGGGACTGGGGATAGGAATTCAATTACATTATTTAATGAACTGAATTAGTCTATTGTTTAGGATACGATAAAGATGATTGGCTTTAGAAAAGAATCCATCAACAGCAGCTGACCGGCACCTTTATAAACCCAGGCTTTCAAAAGAAACTGTCTTCCTTTTCTTTTGCCTTAATCGCATCTTATTTCAATAATGTAGACACTGGAACTCTGCGGTCAATGAAAAGTATACTTTTCTACAGTCAAAGTTTTACTGTTTTATTCCTATGGAATAAATATTTCCTAAAAACTCAGCTTGTCTACTATTTTGCTTTCGTCTTGCATCGTTTTATTGAAGATATGTTGGGTGGTATAGATACATACTCGATAGATAGATACACACACCATTTTATATATGCTCAATAGTAGTGTTGGAAATCAAAGTACGAAGAGTCGTTCTTGAAGGATCTTTACTCAAGTAATGTGACATAGTCTTGGTAATAATCGAAATAAATGCTAATGTTGTCTAGAATAAATATCACGGTTTAATGATTCGAATCAAACTTCACGGTATTAATGAAACAATTTCGCATTTTAGACGTGTGTCACTTACGAATTTCCAGTCTTTTTCTTCTCCCACTTAGACATTTAAATGGTTTAAGGTGCAATCAAGAATAGCAGGGACACAACATTCTCGGAAAAATGTGATTCTTGGAAAACATTCCTTAAATCACTCTGGCATGATATTCAATTTTCAGTGTTACAGGCTCCCCTTCTACCCCTAAAGTCCTTAGCAACAACTATGTAAATGAATCAGCCAGTCGTGTTTACGCAGGGATTGTTTTAAAGATCTACTTGATATGTGTTTTGGGGCTTCTTGCGCTAAGCCGCGATGGCTAGCCAAAGATAAAACTCGTGGTCGCTACTCACATGACACACACGATTCTTAAAGATTACCATCAGTGCGTAATTCACTGACCGCAACAACCTCCAGGGGTTCGGTCATTGACGTCAAATTCTTTCTAAATCCACTGAAATATTTCTGTCCTTATCTCTTTTCACTGTTACTCGGACATTCTTTCCTGAAATAGCCTTAACTCGTTTTGATAAATACGAAAGAAGAAGGGGAAAAAATAAACTGTTTTTATTGAGTTTTTAAAAATTATACAGATAGAATTTCTTGTTTTGTGTTTGATTTTCCTGTTGGTTCTTTACTTAGTATGACACAAGGCCACATGTATGGGTTACCTAGTCGTGAAGAAGACAATTCCTAATAAGACGCTGGTTAACAAGGCTAGAGAGTCCAGTTTTCACTGTTACTAAATCAATATGTAGGTGGGAGAGAAGAGACAGAATTAAATTATACCTTTCCTAAGGATATTTAAGCGAAAGTTGAACGTAAAGAACTCGGCTGCAATTCGAACTCGGCTTGCTGGTTTCTCTTTCTCGAGACGCTAATCGTTGCACTAGCCTCTATTTCTTTCTGAAAATGCATAGTTTTAGACTCCACACATCAAGAGCGAGTTTGCATCTTTGCCAACAGATATAGGCAATAATTTGAAACCTAACAGATAAAGGCAAAATGATGCAAACAGGAGATAACTGGCTTTGTACAATCTTCATCTCAGTAAGAAATTAACCTGATGCCATATCGAAATCAGAATCTGCCGAAAAAAGGACGAATCGATTCATGTGTATTTGTATTTGGTGTGAGGCTAAAGGTTCGTTTCCTTTCTAAGAAAGTTTATATGAAATACTTCAGTGTCAAATAGCGGATGAAAATAGTTTCTCTGGCGTCAGTAATTAGTGGATGCAAGCAAAAGATTCATGTTAAACTTGTACATCTTAATGTCTCTTTCCATCCTGTGAACTCTCCAAACTGGAGAAAAAAAACCGTAAGCGAAATAAAGGAATCTGTTCAAAACTTCGCGAATGTCGAAGTTGTTTTAAACATCATCGTGGGTGACATGTTTATGAATAAAATAACTAACATGGACATAATAAATCGAATAATCCGTTAATATATTATTATTATTATTATTTGGTCACCTATCCCCCATTTCTCCTCTTTCTTCTCCTACTCCTCCTCTTCCCTTCCTCATCCTCATCCTCCTCTTCCTCACCTTCTCCTTCTTCCCCCCGCCTTGTCTTCCTCCTCCTCCTCCTCTTTCACTTCCTCCTTTTTCTGCTATGGGATGTGCGGGTAGCGTAACTGCTATCGGCGCGTAAATTGAATCTTATTCTGTTCTCTTTACTTCACATTAATGCCTTTGAAAAAGACATGAAATCAATTCCTTAAACACACACCAACAACTATGAATAAAATAGCAGCGTAGACTGGGTTCTCTTAGCTTTGATTGGTAACCACTCTAGGAAAAGAACTACTGTGAATTGAACACTCTGGAGAAGGCAACGGGAAACTATTCCACTATCTTTCGCAAGACGTCATGGCACGTGGAAAGGCATGATCTAAACAGACACAGTATTAAAAACTACTACTACTACTACTACTACTACTACTACTACTACTACTACAAAGGAATTAGAAAAATTCCCATCGGCAAAAAAAAAAAAAAAAAAAGGGAAAAAGAAGAGTTCTTGCTTGAACAGCTGTAATATCGTGTTATTACATTACCAAATCCCGTCAATATACGATATCCGGTTCGCCTAATTTCACAGATATAAATCAATGTGTTAAAAGGAATAATTTCGATTGAAGTTTTTTGTCAAGCAGAGGAACGGTTTTCATACTTAAAGAAACAAATTTGGTGATCGTTATTTTGATTGGACTCTGAAACAAATGCGAATCAAGTCCCAAAGAAAAAAAATGATATTTTCTCAAATGTATACCAAACAAAATATTTTTATTTTGAATTGTTCACATCATGTTAGAGATTTGTAGCATCGATGCTAGCATTTGTTTTAAGACAGCCGTGTTTTTTTTATGTATAAAAAGAAGGAAAAATGTTGTTTTAATAAGTTCCTAGCATCTCTTATTTCACCGGAAATCCAATTTCCTTTCCTTTGCCGTTTTAACAAATTTTCTTCCTGTGTGTGTGTGTGTATGTGTGTGTGTGTGTGTGTGTGTGTGTGTGTGTGTGTGTGTGTGGACAGACAACTTTGAATTCAAAACTGTATATATTCTCGGCGAAGGATAAACTATGAAGCCATCGAAATGATAGAGGAGCTCAAAATGACTGTATGATCTGCAGACGATGGGATTAATGCGAAACACGTCTTTCCATGTCAATTTAACTTTTGAAAATCATATAACTGTGAAACCGCTAAAGTTACTCCGAATAAATATTCTTTTAATATTTTTATTTAAATTTTCTTGTGTTCATACAAGTGTTTTCTTTTCTGGACACAAAGTGTATAAAAACTGTCCAAATGTTCTGCATATCCGGCTATTCTTTTAACCATTATCAAGGGCAAATTTTTTATTTTTTTTGTTTTAACTGAATCTTTGGCTTTTTTTTATGTATGTATCTTAAGTTATGAGAATGTTTTATTTCCCAAACACGGTCAGCACATTGAGGCCGTGTTTGTAGTTAATGTTATTGAGTGTTAGCTTTTCCTTTATTATTAGGGATTCCATTATTTTTAATCTTTTTTATGTGGATGAGGCTTGTATTTTCTACTAGTCAGATTCGGATGGAGTTTTGTAGGTTTCGTGTGTGTTTAAATGAGACCTAATTGAGCTATGGTCGGGTAGGTGTAGCGTGAGTCGTCTAGATAGACCAATATAATTATTTATGAGTTTGGTTTAGTTAGGAACACAGTTCCTTAAGAGGCATTTGAACTTGTAAATAATGTTGATTCTTTATAGCTTTTTTCCAGGTCTGTTGTTATTTTTGAGGACAAGGTTAGCTGTTTTAAATTTTTTGTAATAGATAATTTAATTTTCTTGTTCAGGTCATCTGGGTTTGTGTATTTCTTTATGATATTTCTAAGAGAAAATTTGTCGTGCTTATATCTAACATGTGTTTGGTTTCTGTACAAAATGTTTATATTATTGTTTTTATCTGTATGTTCAATATCGCTATTAGTTACTTTAGAAAGAAATAGTTTAATCTGGTGGTCGATGAGGTAGTTAGGAAAACCATTTTTAACTAGCTTTTGTTTTACATTATTGATTGTTCAGAAAAGAAAACACTTGTACAAACGCAAGAAAAATTAAATGAAAAGCTTAATCGCGGTACCTTGTCAGTCGTCTTCAACGAAACTTATGTTAAAGGAGGGATTGCTGCCCAAATACACTATATATATATATATATATATATATATATATATATATATATATATATATATATATATATATATATATATATATACATATATATATATTTTGACAGGATGCAGTTTTTTCAGACAAAAGATTGTAGCTGAAAAATTACCCTTCGGCTAGATCGTTACCCACGAATGAAGAACAAAACAATTTCTAGTAGTAAACTAGATTTTATTCTTAGGTAGCACTTTACTACTCTAAGCGAGCGAAGGTGGGTTAGGCGTAAGTAAAGGGGGAGATCGCAGTTCGGCAGCCATGATCTGTCTTTCTGCGTGTACCATTTCGTATCTTCTGTTTTCATTTGCGCGATATGGCCAGCTTTATAGACAACTGTTTTCTTTGTCCTGTTATATATATATATATATATTTGTCTTTGTTATATATATATATATATATATATATATATATATATATATATATATATATATATATATATATAACGCGAGAGAAAAGATAGATAGAGGGTGGACAAAGGAATCAACACCGCATTGTTACTGTCAGTTTCACGCTTCAATATATGTACATATATATATATATATATATATATATATATATATATATATATATATATATATATATATATCAATTCACAGAATACAAAAATCGCACTTAAGTGTAAAACTGATAAATACCATTCAGTGTTTATTCCTAATTTCATCAATGTTTATTTATATATATATATATATATATATATATATATATATATATATATATATTGTAAAGCAGTTTTTTCATAAATATTTTGAACAAATCATTTCTTCTCCCAGTAATATAAAACAAACGAGCAGCGACAGTATTAGCAGTGCAGAATAGGTCCAAGTTTTATACCGAACAATCGTTTTGGTTAGTGAATTTGGTTATACAGTTGTTGTGAGTTCAATCTCTGCACTGAATAGTGCAGAAAAAAAAGTTAGCTGTAATAAATAATAACTAAACGAGATAATAATCTGCCCCTGTAAATTAAATAAAGGGTTCAGTACGAAATGCCCTGAAAGTTACTCAAATCGAGAAGCATTTTACCACAATTGTGATAATAACAATACACTAGTTTGAGTGAAATAATGTAAATAACGATAACTCATAGTTCCAGAAATTAAGGCAGATAAATGTGGATTACATGTTATCAGTAGTAAAGAACAATTACTGGTCCAAATGCATTTTCTCTATCAACTAAAGTGGCATGACAGTGACAAGAATTCACGCTATTACGCCGCTTCAAATGCCCATGACTTACATAGGCTACAAATATAAAAGGAATTAAAAGCAATAATCCTTAGTAAGATTAGCTTGTTAACCATTACATTACGACGAAACATCCAAGAGATATTTTGCTATGAAAACATGGTTGTGCTTTTTCAAGCCTTATCAGTTTCTGGCTAGGGAGCTGCAAAATGTAACATTTTGAGCATTAGGGTTAGGGATGGTGGTTATAGTGTTTGCATTGTTTCCACTGTCACCAGGTGTAGTCAATGTTCACGCATATTCAAGAACTGGGAGTTAGAAGGCTGATTTTCAAGGTATTCATTGCTTCCTATACATGATATGAGTATAACAGTTTTCCTTTCCTTTGTAATCTAATGAAAAATGAAACAAAACTGAGTAAATAACACGCGATTTCAGTTCAAATTCTTTGTCCTTTGAGCTACCACTACAAACTTCGAATCAGAAGAGTACGTTTACTAAATACAAATAAGAAACGAATCTATATTTGCAAATATTATGCCTGCTTGCTTCGTGAATCAAACAGATATGGCGTCTCTTCGTCACGATATTCACAGTTTATATGAAGGAAATAAAAATAAGTTGTTTTATTTTTTTGCTTCACCATGTTTGCCTGAAAGGAACCATTCTTGGTGTTACCCCCCCCCCCGCTCCTGCATCATCTTCGACAAGCCCTGAGCAGAAGGTTCTGCTTTAGGCCATGAAAATTTCTTTGCTGTCACATATCAGGGATAGACGCGCGCATGATTTCTAGCGAGCGCATATTATGACATTCCCGGCAATGCTGGATGTGCGTTGATTTTGCCGATTAACGAACATCCAGCTCAGCGAAAGTATCAAAGCGACTTACAAGTAGCTTTATATCATCTTAATACATTTATTCGGGGTTTTATCAATGTCCTTGAAGTTCCAGCTCAGCAGCGACTTGATCTCGATTGAAGGCAAATATAACCATTCAGGGTACACATCCCGGCATCTGAGGCATCGTAATGAAGACGTTGCATTTAAAACATTCTTTTTTTATGTTGATCAGCAAATGAGTAATCGATGTCAAAGGCAAATTCAGAGATTTTTGCTTTGTAAAAGAAAATTGAGCATATATTTCCTAATCTGGCTTCGTACATTAAAGGGTTGCTCGCTAAGCACAGAAGTTACTAACAATAACAGGAAGACTGTGCGTCACCATATTTCAAGTGGGAAACGTCTTCAAGTCTTGAAAATAAATAATCGAAATCCTGATTTTTATTTAATATTCATCCTTTTAATATTTCAAATATGCAGGTAGCTTAATTCAACGAATTCGACGAGCCAATTTCGAATTGCAGCTGAGTTCGTTGCATTCAATTTCGCAATAATATCATTGTGTAAGGTATGGATCCATCTCTTGTCGATACCACCTAGATATACATTAAATAGCCGTGTTTGGCAACCAGTCTAGAAGATTGAAATCTCTGCATTCAAAACTGCCATGGACGATCCCACAGGAGAGCGACTACTCAGGATTCTGTTGATAACAACGGACATTGCGCACAAGGATAGTGCCGGTTTGTCATAGTGTCAATGTTTTAACATCAACTTTTGCTAACTTTTTCAATTCTATGGTACAGCGAATTTCAACGCATGCGTTCGCAGCAGTTCAGTTTTGAAATCAAACGCTGGACTCTACGAACAGATGATTTGATTAAATGTTGTGAACGCTTGTGCAGAAGCATCTTTGCTTTTCGGAAGAACTGTTACCAGAAAAAAATAGTAAACAATGTGCAACCAAGTTTTAAAAAAATTAAATAAAAAGAAACATCTGAAGTTTGAATTCAGAGTTTTCCTTTTCCTAAACTGGTTGCCGCCAAGGGAAAGGGAGTAAAGTTTGCGCTGTTATTTAACCCGTCGCTGGGGGGGAGGTCCTCGAAAAAGGTATAATACCTTTTTCGAGGATATTAGCGCAAAGTGAACAAAATAGAATCTACTAGAATTTGAACCCGGCTCAATGATTATTACTTTTTGTGGTGATAACCATTACACTACACGGCACCATCAGAATTAGACTGATTTCATTTTCAATTCTCGCTCTAATAAGCCTCGCATGCAGCCTTGTGGCAGACCCACGCCTAAGTCAGTAGATATAAATAAGTATGGATTTGTAGCAAACACCGAAAATATTTAAACTTTGTTTGGCACAAAAACAAAGTAGAGAGTCACTCAGTGAGAATTAAACTCAGTAGCAATGAATTGCAAGACTCGGTTGTTAATTATCACCCGACAGAGACGGTTCTGTTCAAATATATTCATTTTAGCTCAGTTTTTATCCAGCTCCAGAGCAGCAGAATTCTTTCAGAAGACATTCTGTTCTTGTGTCCAATTTTAACAACGACTTAGCGAAACGTTGTACGGAGTGTGTCTGTGTGTGTGTGGGAGGGGGTGTAGTTTTGCTTTTGTGTTTTTTATTTTATTTTTTTAATTAAATTGAGATTTACATCTAGTCGATGCTCCCATAAATACAAAAAACGGATAGAGAGAAAAACAAACTCCGGGGAGAGGGAAAGAGAGGCAGAAAAAGAGAGAATGGAAAACAGAGATTGGAAGGAAAAGAAAAGAGTAGAGTCGAAATACGAAGAAAGAAAGAAAGAAAGAAAGAAAGAAAGAAAGAAAGAAAGAAAGAAAGAAAGAAAGAAAAAAGAAAGAAAGAAAGAAAAACGAAAGTAAAGGAAAAATGGAGAACATCGTGGAAGAAACAGAAAAAAAGAGTGACGAAATACAAAGGAAGGAAAGAAGGAAGGAAGGAAGGAAAAGTGATAAGGATTGTCTCCGAATACTCGACCAAAGGCCGAGGAATATTGATAGATTTTTTGGTTTAATGAGAGGGTGCTAAAAAGTTCTCGCTTGACCATGAAAGGATGCATAAAAATTGTTTTGTCATTTGTTTGGATTTTGGGAGGTTATCGGTCGGAAAACAGTATATTTTCGTGGTTGACTTTCACAAGAATTCTCTAGTTATTTCCTAGTCTTAACTTAGTCTAGTACAAGGTCTCTTTGTATGAGTTCTATTTCAATACCAGTCAGGTTTTCTCTATTCTTTCAAGTTAATCACATTTTGAATTCATATTATCTCTTGAACTTTGGAGTGTATTCACATATCAACTTTTCCCTGGAAAGTTTGCTTGTCTGAAAATTGTTCGTTTATAAATATTCGCCACACGATCTGAAATTCATTTCTTTTATTTCTATTGAATTCATGGTCGGAATTTCTGCTTTCCTACACGCTTAGAGACACTTCCAAGAATTCTAACCTCCCAACCTCGCATTAAATTTCAATGGAATTTACTCACGAACGCTAAAATATATATGTAGATATTTGCTAGTGTGATTTAGTTTTGAGACGGTTGACTTGAATGAGGAATTGGCGATAGAAACATTGTGCTGCACGACGCATTCAAGATGGGGAGGCATGCTTAACATGAAATACTGAAAACCTGGGTTCAAATAAAAAGTTCTGGTGCAAGTGCAATATGTCACCATATCAACAATCACTCTCTCTCATGCTGTAGGTAATATCAATCAGCTAAGTGACTACTTATATATATATATATATATATATATATATATACATACTTTCTGTTTATACCTTCCTTTTTATGGATATAATTCATTTGCGCAAATGCGCCGTTTTTCTAATTAAACAGTAGTAATTACATTAACCGGCCGGAATGTTTGAGAAATTTCGTAGAAAATATGCGCTCTCTGAGAGGGATCGAACCTGTAACCCTAATGGGAACTGTCATTTGATCTGACGTGCTGTTAACCATTCGCCCACAACGAACAACGTCTGAACCATTGTTTATAAAGACACACCTTCAACGATTTTTCCCGATCAAACATATGGAAACCGTCATTTGGGTCACAGGTTCGATTCCTGTCAGAGAGCTTATATTTTCTACGAGACTTCTCAAACATTCAGGTCGGTAAATGTAATTAATACTGTTTAATTAAAAAACAGAGTATCTACTTAAATAAATTATATCTATAAAAATAACGTATAATTGGGAAAAAATTGTAAGACTTAATCCATTTCATAATATATATATATATATATATATATATATATATATATATATATATATATATATATATATATATATATATTGGTTGACCGTTCGTATCCGAGTATACCTGCATATTAGGGAGGCTAGCCGATCCTCTGCTGAAGACGCCTGATCAACACTCAACGAAGCTGTGGTTTTTGGGAGAGAGTGCATTATCTGGTATGATCAAAAGTCTGAATAACATCGGTAGGCTTAAAACCTCGGCCACGATGACTTATGTCTGCGTGCTAGCACAACTATCAACAGCACCCAATATATATATGTGTGTGTGTGTGTGTGTGTGTGTGTGTGTGTGTGTGTGTGTGGTCTCAAATCCTTTACAAGCTTAATAAAGTGTTTATTATTATAATTATATTGGAGGAGAATTATTTTCCTCCCTCCAACCTCTCGCAGGCGGGATGTGGCGAGCCTCTCACTGCTCTTCTGCTACTACCATGGAAAGTGTTCGGACGAACTATATTCCTTGGTTCCACTAGGTATGACATTCACGGCTAGGTCTCGGTATGGCATTTAACTTTGTAGCAAACCAAACAAATTCCCTCCATATTCCATCGGTGTGAACTAAGTTCCACTCGAACAGCTTCTTTCCGAGAAACACTGTCCTGTGGAATAGACTACCAAGATGTTTTCCCGATCACTACATTCTTAACCTTTTCAAGTCTAGAGTTAACTGTTATTTTCTCCTCTTATATATCCATATAAACTACCTTTTAACGTGACCCTCTACCCCGAGTGCCCCCCTTGGGCCCTGTACCCCGTGAAACTTACTGTAAAAAAAAAGGCAAATTAAGGAAAATAATAAAAACTAATAACGATAAAGTTTATATGCACGTCGATTTTGCCTATTTGGTTTATTGTGCTGTTTAAACGGAATCGTTGAATATCAATATATATTAAGTTGCAATAATCAATTTTACGTATTAATCTTTTCTTTTTCCTTTATCTTCTTTAACCCCCTTGTAAATATATCCATGAATATATTTTCTTTCTTAGCTAGCGTCCAAGCGCAGCGATGGATATTTACTTACATGACTGAAATTAGATGTAATTTTGCCTTTCTAATTCAACAATATTTTCTGTTCCATTAACGTGGCAATTGCTATTTTTCCATATATCACAATTTGCAATGTTTCGATCCTATTTAATAGCCTTTTTTTATATTAAGTCTTTGCAAAATATTTCCCATTAAATCGAAGAAGAGGCATTATTATTTTTCTGTTTATTTGATGGATTCTCCCGTCGATTTCAGTTTGATTTGCTTTGGTTTTGTTTATTTTGTTTTACGGTATATCAACCTCAATGGCTTACCGATAAGATTTTAGTATAGGTTCATATGAATAGAACATGTATTCTTTGTAAGAAATCAGTTTGTAGATCAGGTTTTATTTTTGTAAAGAGGGCATTTTGTCGAGAGTCAAATGTATTGGTGGTATTTTTTTTTCAAAAATGCATTACTGGTATTTTTTTAAATGTATTGCTGGTATTTATAATATAAAAATCGATTTTTATACTTTCATGGTGTTTTGACTCCAGTTGTTTACTATAAAAGTCTATTTTTATACTTTAGTAGTATTTTTAGCCCAGTTTTGGGAGTTAACTATTTGCCCACGTAACAAGGGTGGACCTGGGAACAACAGCAATTAAGAGGCGATTTCATGCTCTTCAAAACCTTCCAATCAGAGGCCTTGCTACAGAATGTAGTTTAGTGTCATGCTCAGGACGCCGTCGATTTCGACCGATGAGGATCTGACAACTCCACACAGATTTTATGTTTGTGTCGTATGTGACACTTCAGTCCACTAGTGATTTGCATTCATCTTGTGTGCAACAGCGAGGATCTCGAGACATAGCTACAGGGACATTTGTTGACGCTTTTCGCCGTTATCTCCCGTCTCTTAGCCGGTCAACACAACTGATTTAAAATTTCTGATACAACTCTGGCACAAATATCTCCAGGCTAACTCGCTCGAAGTTACTATGAGGCACATTGACTGCTGAAAGGTTACTCTTTAGCTTGTTTATATATTTGAGTCGAGGCCGTCTTCGTCTATTGTCAAGCTGGCTATTCATGAAGACCTTAGGTATTCTATCGTCACTCATCCTTGCAACATGACCAGCCGAGCGAAGTTATGACCTCAATTCCACTAACGTTACATTTTGTGAGAAGATCAACATTGGACACCTCAGCGTCAAAAGTTTATTGTGTAAAGGTTGATTAGTTTTATTAAAATTCTCGGAAGCCCGGGTCGGTAGATGTCAATTACACTGTTGGAAAAACATTGATTTTCACTCAAAAACGTGTATCCACTAAATAAAACGATTATACTATTAAGAAATAATGCCGGATTATAAATAAGAACAATAAGCATTAGTTCCTTTAAAAAGACTTTGTTTACATTTTGGATAAAAATTCCTGATATAGACTTCGAAAATCCCCAACGAGAGACGTGTTTTTCTTTAAAAAGGGTAATCAAATCTTGCTTTGCTGTGAAACCTTTTGTGAGTTAGTGGTCAAAAGTACACCTTGGTTTTCCCCAATAAAAAGGGGTACGCCTTGTGTCCCAAGAATACCTGAGGGATTCCATTACCCCCTCCCCCCGCGAGCACCACACTGGCTGACAACGGGTCCTTAATGATCAAGTACAGAGGATTTTGGCTAGACTTGTATGTGGCAAAAGGAAAACAACAAAATTTCTGATCAAATCCACATCCAATGCAGGAGGTACCAGACGCGTATCTAGCGGGTCAGGCCGACATTCTTTAGTTTTCATAGGATATGGAAGCAGAAGAATACCCCCACCCCGAAAAACACTTTTAACGCCATAACACTGGATACAGTAAAATAACCTGGTCTCGTTAATAGGACTCTGGAAGACTGGCAGTGTTTAGTGGATTCGCTCATACAGTTCCAGTTGTTTTGGCCTGATAGTAGGGTTAGGATGTGACCTATTCCTCATGATGACATGGACCCCTAGTTCTCAAAAATACGGTGTAGGCTAGCAGTGCTTTCATAATACTGTTTGGTATGTAACATGACTGATGGCTGGCCTAAACACGTCCTTGATGGGTGGCTGCTATGTTTCATTGTCTCGTATGCATTTTATTAACATTAAAAGACTCTATGATTGCTTATTCCAGCAGGATAATTCACCGGGTCATCGATCCCAATTTGCACAGAATTGGTTTGAGGAGCCTTATTTTTGATATGATAAATGCTGTAGACACCCCACTTGTATGATATGTGGGTGTGGTGGAGAGGTCTATCGCACACCAAGACATGCACCTGCAAATATCAGGGAGCTATAGACAGCTATGGAGGCGGCATGGTTCAAACTCTCCAGGGGCTTCTGATCACTTTTGGAATCGATATCACGCCAGGTTTCATCGAACTAGTAAGCGTCCGACACGATACGACTTACTTATCTCTTTTACCCTGTCAGTGTATATATTACTATAATTTCTTGAATTTCTTTATTTTATCGAGAAAAGTAAGGAGGGAAACAAATGAGAGCGAAGCATTTGCCATTTTTTGAGTGCTAAAAAGTGAAAAAAGTTCGAGTAAATGTCCTCAAGCAAAAAGTTTACTTGTTTCTCTCGTTTCGGACAACGTTCAATGTAAGTTTAATTTGTCAATTTTACTTTCCGTAACCAACATCCTTGGAAGATTCTTTTCTTTTCTAAATGGAACGATCGGTTTTGGAAAATTCCCGCATAAGTTGGCGTTTCCTTTTTCCTTCTATCCTTCCGTTTCCATGTTTCTAAAACTCGTTCTGGCTATGACAATAAACTACATCCGGCATCAAGGCCTCTGATGAGAAGATTGGTGGTTTTGCTTAACTGATATTGTTCCCAGGTCCACCATGACACGGAGTGGTAGCAACTGTTAGGGCCCTATTAATGGGCAAATAGTGAACTCCCAAACAAAAATCAACAGTATATGTTTTTCGTAAAATGACAACATTAAAAAAGTATAAAAATACATTTTTATAGTAAAAGAACCAGCAATACATTTTTTATGAATATATTTTTGTAGTGAAATTTTATGATCTACAAACTATATATCTAAAAAAACATACCTTTAGCCTGAAAGTATAAAATTATATACAAAATACCTGTAGGTGAAAGCATCAAATTGCGTACAAAATATTTAGATTTCGGCTTTAAATAACCCATAGAGGTGTTGATATGCCGCTAAACAAAATCAATCAATCAATCAACCAATCTTTCCCGAAAATTTTTTAACCCTTATCTTTCTTTTTTCATTAACCCCAGTTTAAAACCGGTCCTCTTTCATGAACAAAATTGAGTGAGTGACCACACACACACACACACACACACACACACACACACACACACACATACACACACACACACACACACACACACAAAAAAAACATAAAAATCACACAAACAAAAACACCCACATAAAAACACCACAAAACCGCCCACACCCTTTCTGTCATTCAGTCTGTCGGGACTGAAACAGTTGCCGTCACATATGATAAAATTCTTCCCGTCAACTTCGAAGCTATTTTTTTTTTATGGTTACTTGTTATTTGGTTTCAAGTTCAAAGCTTAAATGCAAAATAACGGAGTGGGTG
>OZ038482.1:71472610-71510110 GCA_964036315.1 Acanthosepion esculentum
ATGCTAGAGTTAAAGGGAGATAATCATTGATAACTCTCTCCACCAATTTGCAGATCCTAGTTACTATATTCTTAATGCTTGGTATAATGCAAAATGTCACAATGATAAAATCGATCAATAATCATTTATAACTATTTATACTAGGACTCGTGCATGCAATTACAAGTAATCCATAATAATATTTTAAATTTTGAAATCTTATTTATTTTTGGCATATGAATTTTTAAAAACTATTTTTAAATCTTTGATTGTCTTCTGCCGTACCTATGAGGCGTGCCGCACCGTTTTGGAACCATTGGTATAAAGTATAATATATATTTATTAATTTGATTTAGCCTGGAGTGATATTCGGGGTAACAAATGTTCGTTATAAGTCCGATCTTGGTAGCAGTCGGGAGAAAGTTCGTTTCGGTTCAACATTTGAAAGGTTAGAAGTCAGAACTTGGTAGTAGTAATCATTTAGAAATATGTCAGCGTCAATCTACTGTGTTTTTCTCAACGCTAAGAAGGGCAGAAAATATCATTAGCAGATGACCCCTTAACAACTTTACGCGTTACGTATGACTGGTTTATTAGGCGGTCACTTTTCTTGTTCCGGTTTCTCTGACGATTCCTTCTCGTCTGGCTCAGGAACTGTCAGTTTATATCCTTTTGACTGGACTCCCAGACTGATGGCGCGAACCTTGGTTTCGGCTAACATCAAAAGTCTCTTTGTGTTCATTTTTTTGATTGGCCAAAATTATTTTATTTTCCAGCGTTCCGTTTTTTTCTGTTTTTTTTATATAGCGGAAGTTTTGCATGGAGACTCTGATTTTTGCTAGTTTTCAGTCAGAATGGCTAAACTCTGGTCCGGCAAACTTACGCCATTTTGCGGTCGGGTTCAGTGTATTGTTCTTTTTTATTTGAGGGTTGACTTCTCGTTAGCTGAGAGAGAAGTATATAGAGAAAATAAAAGAGAGAAAGAAAGAAATAGAAAAGGATAAGTGTTTTAATAGAAAACGAATGCCTTATTTTATTTTAAATTCTTTTTATATTTTACTTATATATTTTATCGAAACTCACTACGGCTAGGAAGATTGTGTTCCGGCAATCTTTCAAGTGGGATCAGTTTGATCGGTTAGAAAGCAACATTCGGAAGCTTGGTATTTAAAAGAACTTGAACACCGATTATTTTTGCCGGTAGGAAATAGGTAACTGCAGCCATCAAACAGTTCTCTTGTAAAAGATGAAATGAAACGAAAAATCATAGATTAAGTTCCCATCTAAGTCTCTGTTCCTTAAGCAATGAATGAAACGTTCGAAACAAAATGGTCGCCATTCATTACTTCAAAAATAGCCAGCTTAAAATGTGCATTGTAGAATTCGAGTGTATAAACGGTCATATTTTATTATGTAAGTCAATAATATCACAATAAAATTGATATTCATCAAACGATGTTGATAAATCTTTCAGAATGTAGTAGTATTTAGATTATCAATATATATATATATTTATATATATATATATATATATGTGTGTGTGTGTGTGTGTGTGTGTGTGTGTGTGTGTGTGTGTGTGTGTGCATGTAAAAGCTTCACACAGAGTATTATGTAAAAGGACAATACGAATATAGACAAAAGTCCCTGAGAGGGCGGAAAGCGTCGGCTAAGATAAGTTTTACTTTTGTCTTAATTCATATATATATATATATATATATATATATATGTATACATATATATATATATATATATATATATATATATATATATATATATATATATATATATATATATATATATGCTATATTCATAGAGTCTAGAAGGATTCTCAACAGAGAAAGCACTGGACGGCCGTTTTGTCCTATTTGGGACTCTTCAGCAGCGCGCGTCCACTGCCGAAAATCGAATCCGGACCGTTACGATACAATGCAATCGTCATACCGCTGGACCATCGGGGAGAAGAAGAAACTACCTAGACTCAATATAGTACAGCTACTCACTAAATTCCGGTGGTGATACTCATCCAAGTATACATAACCCAATGGATAAGGCTCCAAGAGCAACGTCTTCTTTCACCAAGCCGCTCTCGCCAAAGCATTAGAAGCTGGATCAAGCAAGGATATATAAGGTTCTTTTTGCATTCTGATGAGGTAGACTCGATGAATTACTATGAATGATTATTCACACCCACAAAAAAAATTTCTCTCTCTCACACACACACACACACACACACACACACACACACACACACACACACACACACACACACACACACACACACACGTGTGTGCGTGTGTATCATTATTAAATATTGAAAATAACTTGTTTTGCGGTTGTCATGTTTTATTATAAACAACATAAGTTTCGGTTTATAAATAAATCCAAAAGATAGAAATATATATTTGGTGAACACAAAATCACAAATAGGCAAATAAATTAATATTTTTTTATTTTATTCAAATTGGGCTCCTTGATATTCAACGTGCTTCGTCAGTCTTCCACCATTAGGTTTTTTTAATTTTCTACTATTTCAACTGTACTTGTAACAGTTTTAAATATCTTCTTCGCTTCAGTATTCTCTCTCATTCGCCTATACGGATGTCTGCTGGTAATTATTTTTTTTTCTTTTCCGAGAAAATACAATGATTCTCCGCATATATCTTGATACTTGGAAGGGTCCTATAATTTCACTGCTACGACACTAGCTTTTTTTTAATCGAATTTACCATAAGTAAGGCAGTAAAGCTACTAAGGTTACTTGGTATGAAAGAATTGGAAAACAGAAAATATTATGAAGGAGCGGTAACAATAGAAGCGCAATCAGGAAGGCAGTAGATTGACAAGGCATTTAAGTTTTTGAAGATCAAAGTTGGCTGGAAAGCATGGGGCTGGAAGAGAGTTCCACAAGCGAGAAGTGTAAGAAAAGAAACTGTTAGTATAGAACTTACGGTTACATCTACCCATTTCAACTGTAAAATGATGAAACTTTGCCAATCTAGTACTATGCTTAAATTCATAAAGTCTAGCTACCATAGCGAAGAGCTAATCCGAAATAATTACCATGAAAGTACTTTTAGAAAAGGCAAAGGAGGCCAAGCTTACGGCGGTGAGAAAGTGAATGAAGCCGACACCCCACCGTTGTAAAGTTGCGTGGTATATTTATGCACTAAATATAAATATATCCTGAAAATATTATCTACTTGGGTTATGGAAGCATTGATTTGCATAATAACATTTGATATCGTAGCGAAAGACCAATATTGCAAAAATTTGTATCTGACAATCTATTGTCTTAAGTCTCTATTGAAACAATAAAATTCACCCCGAGAGGAGACATCCCCTTTTGTATAAAACCACTAACCTAGACTAATGGCTTAATTACACAACAGATACCCTCTAACCCCAGGAATACTATTCGGTCAAAATAAATAAAACAAAAATTATGAAAAGAGAAACAAAACGTTTATTTTTAAATGTCTATGTTTTTCATATCAAAAGTTTAGGAAGACAATAATAGTTAAGTAGGGCGAGTCCCCGGAGTTCGTTTGTTTTTTTTTGTTTTTGTTTTTTTCCCTCTATTTGCTTAAATATTCGACTCCTTATGGGACATTTAATGCCGAAATTTAATTTTCTTGGGAGCGTTTAGAATTTCTTTTACAAATAATGTATTGCTGGTAAAATTTTCTTACCATGAAAATGTATTGCTGGCATCTTCACTATACAAATTTTCATAGTGTTTTCACTCTCGTCTGGGGGTCCATTATTTGTTCATAACTAGGACTCTATCTGATGCTACCACCCAGGTCAGGGTGGACCTGGGAGCAACAGCAATTAAGAGGTGGTTCCACGCTCGTCGAAACCTCCCGATCATAGGCTTTGCTGCCGGATGTAGTTTATCGTCATACCCAGGATAACCCCGGGGATCAATCTCCCAGTCAAACTCTTCCCAGTGCACCAAGCCTAAAATGTCACCTTAATAACAGACCATAAATTTCAAACTCGAATCCCTTGCTGTACCGAGTGTGTAAACGGAATATCTGATAAAAGAAAATGAAAAGAATATGCAATCATTTTACGCTCATCGTGTAGACAATAGATGTTAAAAAACGATGCTAAATATACTGATCGACTCTGCTTATTTCCAGTAACGTGTGTCACACAAGCAATCCTATTCTTAGTGTTATGGTCCAATATCCTCGCACCACTGTTATGGTCCAAGGAAGAACAACACGAACACAAGAGTAGGAATAACAAAGATATATTAAACAGAATAATAATACAAGAAGTTGAAGGTGTTAGTATGACTGTCATTCTGGTTTAGAGTGAACTACTATTGTCTCGACTCGTTCCGTCTCGACTCGTTCCACTTCCGTTCCATGTCGCTCTTGAGAGGCGCAGTCTTTATAGTATCAGGAAGAGTTCACAGGTAAAATCCCATAACACTTAGTTACCCATATAACCCAGGCAATACGACTTTTTTGTTTCACATGAGGATGATCTTTCTCTGTTTAATAATTTGTAAATAATCTCTGATAACTCGTTTTTAACAGAAAAATATATCGAGGCAACTTGGAAATGGTCAGTAAATATCAGATGTACTGTATATTTCCGCGTATAAGACAACCTTTACATCTCCCGACTTAAAAATCGGGGGTCGTCTTATACTACAATCCTAAAAAAGAAACCTTAAATTCTGAGTGATGTTTGTCGGTAGGCTAACCTCGGCCTCGATGCGATAACCAATAACGTACATGAAAAGATTCATATCAAATAAACTAAAGTAATAAAACTATTTCTACCTTATATATTACTGGCATAACTTCATAATAAGTTGCCTATTCAAAGAATAATTCCATATCAATGACATCGACTTGTATACATGCAAGGTCAACTGAGAAAATATAAAAATCGAATTATGATTGCGTTCACAGCAATAGAATGTACTGTTATTATCAGTATTTTGTGATTGCCGATGAAATGTAAGCAAATGGCCATTAGTACACCAGGATATTTGTAACTGTTTAGATATAGGAAAAGAAAAAGAATCAACATTCGTAAGATATCACGTGCTGAAACGTAAACAAAATAATAGATTACCTTTTATGGGATGTGTGTAGTCGAAAATGCAAAAAAGTTTGTTTATTCGTTTATTTTGAATTTCTAAGGATACAGTAAGTAACAACACTTCCAATAATATCATCTTTATAATTAATAATCAGTCGTCTTATACTACAAGTATAGAATGAACTCATGAAACTTTACTACATTTTTTTACTTCGTCTTATATAAAGGTCGCCTTATACACGGAAATATACGGTATATAAAAAACACATGTTCCACGCAACAGAAATGATAACCCATTAACCATTTCGTTCATGGACTACCGAAAGATTAATGTTCATACGTGCAAAAAATCGTTCATTTTACATTTTACATTTTTTTCTTGTGGAAAACACGAATTAAAATTTAACTTCAGCCTTTAAATATGATTCCGACGTGATTATGGTGATGGTTAACGATTCGCTTTTGGAGGCAATGATTATGCTACTGTTTCTTTCTTCAAAATGAACTTTACAAAATCATTGTCTTTATCTGAACTCGAACGTTGATCACCGATAATAAAAAAAAACCATCCCAGCACTAAAAATATCATTTCCATCAATATGTGACTATAATAAATTAAATTTATAAACTTTACTTGCCGATGCTGTAACCACTAGGCGTTCATTTTCTTCTCGCACCTCATGAAAATGTAAAATAAACGAAATTGTGAATGCTAGTGCTGCTGTGTGATAACCACATTTTGAAATAGTTGAATTTCATTTTTTGTCGAAGATAATTACTATTACTTCATCATGTTTATTTCAAAAGTGGCTCGCTACTTTCGAAGTTAATTTTTAACTTTTTCCATTAAATTTTCTTAATGAAAAAGTATTTTGTCCAGAGGAAAAATTACAGGCCAAAATATTTGCTAGCCGAAGGAAGAATTGTATTTTGATTCGGTAACGAACATGAAGAACAGAAAGAATAGAAAAAATTTAAACAAATAAAAACGATTTTTTTTCAAAAGTTAGAACAAGAACCTAAATAAAAACAAAAGCAACAAAAAGAAATCATTTTTTGTTTTGTTTTAACTAACTTTTTAAAAAAATTCTTTTATCCCTTCAGAAATAGATCGAATATTTTGTTTCTCAGAGAACAAAAAGCGCCTTCATAATCGCAGACATACGTAAACAGACGAGCACACGCGAAAACCCACGAACTTAAGCGCATGCGCGCACACAAATACACACGTTGACGCATGCGCAATTTCAACTCATTAAAATGTTTGTTGTGTGACTCTGGACAATTGATATGTGCTTACTTTCTTTCTTGCTTTCTATTCTCTTTTCTCTTTCTGAACTCACCAATGAGCGGCTTCTGGTGAATTTGATTTTCTTTGTTTCTATTTCTTTGCATCGCCAAATTTTGCAAAATCACGAAGAAATCTTTTTCCCTCCTGACCTAGGAGCACATGTATTCATTTTGACGTGCTGATGTCTTCAGTTGCCTAGATTTTTATTTTTATTATTATTATTATTATTATTATTATTATTATTATTATTATTATTATTATTATTATTATTATTATGTACTTTTTTTAGTTCATTCAGTTTTTCTGATCCTTTCTGTGATCGTCTCACAAAAGAATGAATAACGTTTTAAAGTTATATTTAGAAATATTTTAGTTTTTCTATTTTCCTTTCTGTTCATTTATTCTTCCGCTCTCTCTCTCTCTTTCTCTCTCTCCCTTTCTTTCTGTCTCTCTTTCTACCATTAATTACAACTTTTATTCTTTTCTGACTTAATTTAGTCTCTTTCTCTTTTCTTTCTAGTTATTTCCTTTTTACTCATGCGTTTATTCCTATTTTTTCATTTTAACCACACTCTCCTTTTTATATAACTTGCTCATTTTCGCTTCTATCTTACATAGATTTCTCTCTTTCTCGTAACCTCTCTTTCTTTATATTTTATTTACTTTTCTCTCTTTCCCTTTCCGAGTCGGGTTCCAATCATTTTTCACTCGTTCGTTTCTTTCTAATACTTTACTCTTATGTTTCTCCTTTCTTCATTCACTCCTTTTTTTCTTTTCGAACCTGTTTCTATCTTCTTTTTTATGGAAAAAATAGCTTTTTTGTCATATTCCCTGGCCTTTCTCTGGTTAAGGAACCTTGAACAATTTTTTCATGACTCACTTTGTTCAACACAATTGCTGAGAATTGAAAGAACATTTTTGTACGCCACTGTGAAAAAATATGCACACTGCAGTGTCGCAATCGGTCCAATTTTTTTTAAGTGGACATTAGCAAAAATTTTACCCGTTTTTCTACTAATTTATCTTGAAAACTCCGGAAGATGCAGAAAGAGAATACCAACTTTTGGTTTTCATTCTGGATAACTGATGGCGCTATTTTCACATGCAATCAATACTTACTGAAAACCTATTCCGAAGGTCTATATTTCTGAACAAAATAAACCATTTTAGCCTAAAATAGTAAGCATTGCTATGAAGTCATATTGCATCAAATGTAGGAACCTCAAATTATTTTAAAAAAAAACAGAAAAGAAAAGAAAAGATAACTGATATCTCCCAGGCGTTCATTGGTTTCAATTTCAAACACAAGCTCCATCCAAAATTTCTCCTTCCATGATACTATTCGAAAATGATTCATTTCGACACATTTAAAGACATTCTTTTCTCGTAATAATTATTAAAGCAATATAAACATTAGAACGCATCGTAACTGAAGTGATTGCCTTTTCCTGGCGCAAGAAGCGGATGTAAAGGCTGTGATTTCAAACGCTGCATTTCAAAGTGAGTTCACAGGCAGACTATCTTATGTGATAACACTGGCGCTACATAATACTTCTATTCTCGCTTCCTGTAGTTTAACCTTGTAATCTATATATATAACAAACGTTACGTATTTTCCTACAGAAATGAAGTTGTCATTTTTGAGCCAAATAAAAGCTCCAAAGACATAGAGAATTGCATTGTCACGTTTCTATTTTATGGACCAGTGAGAACTCATAAGAAAGGACGCAACATTTTGTGATATTTGCAGACGACCTTCTTTAGAATAATTGAATGTTCAAAATCACTGCAAATCTTAATATCTTTCTTCTTAATTATTAAGTAAAAGAATTAACGAAATATATTTTTCAACCAACTTGTTATATAGGAATAACGTTTTGCTACCGACAATGAAGTTTGAACACAGATCACTAGAGAGCAAACACAAGAGATCCCATTTTGAATAAGTAGATCACGTGACGGTAAAGGAAATGTATATATGGCGTCTAAATGATCTCTATTTCTACACTATCCTCTATTACTATATAGATCGCTATTCTCTATACTATTCACTATACTATTTCTCTATACTGAGCATTACACGGATCACTATTCGGTGGTTACTATTCGAGAAGGTATTATCGAGCAAGTACTATTAGTGCGAGTGTTATTTGAAGGCGTCTGACACCAGTATTGTTCAACGGCGTTACTATAGTTGTATCTGCGGTTACAAAGTCTCTACTAAAACGAGCATTACGAAAGTAATAACGAGTATTCGTTGACATTACAAAAGTGGAAACGACTGTTCGTTGACATTACCAAAGTGGCAACGAGTGTTCGTTGACATCACAAAACAACTGTAACCCAGAAATCTTTAGGCCTCATTTTGAGTTGATTATCTCCGATAAATTTCGATGACCCTAACCTTAGTTATCCAGTCTTCGGCAAAATTGTCTTACGTTTCGCAACTTTAACGATTATTCATTTTCTATTTCATTTAATGCTGAGGGTTTCTACACAGTGTTTACAAATATTTTTTCCTTTCGATTTTATTATCGGCATTCTTTAAAATTGCTACAGGACTTGCATTATCACCGGCTGTTTCAACTTTTGCTTTATTACAGATACTTCAATTTTATATATATATACATCTATGCGCCTTCGGCGTAAATATGATATAGCATATTAAAATTCTCATAAAGAAAAAAATAGAACTTTTGAAACACGCATATACAATAAAAAAAACTTTTATTTGGATCGTCAAAAAACTAACGGTATTTCATTTTTCATTCGATGTTTTGTAATTATACCACTCTATTTTACAACTATTTAAATAATACATAATTTTTTTTAAATGTTTCATGTTCGCTTTTTACAATTAATCATCATATCTGTCAAGATTAGTCAATATCAAAATATCTTATTTAGACCTCACCCAAAATGGCAAATTGCGCAACAATTCATGGTTGGTTATATCATCGAAAAATGTCCTGTCTGTAGGCCTGTATTTTTTATTTTATTTTATGTATTTAACGTCAAATAAATCAATCTGCAATATTTCTTGAAATATTTCTTTCAAAAAGACACTCCGTAGTCTTTTAGCTACTTGTGTTCAGCGGCCATATTGAAAGTTGGCAGTAGCTACAGAAATAAATGAAAATCCATTTGCTAGAGAAAATAGATAGAAGCGACAGAATCGAATGCCTTGGGAGGATTGAACTCGCCATCAATAGATTGCGTGACAAGAATGTTCTCCATACAACAGAATCGGAATATCTCTATCAACTTGCTCAATTTGTCTTTTTGTTCCTTTGCATTGAAATAGAAAATCATGCTTTTTTTAAATTAATTTTTTACATGCTATTTTATTTGATCAAATCAGCTCTATTAAGCCAGAGGGTCAATGGAACCTCATCTAGGTTTTCCCAACGGGTCCATACTTTATGAAACTGAATGCCAGCACCTGTTCTTGTGTGCTTTTATAAATTGCTAATAACTTTTATAATATACAATAAGATCCGTTTGAATTCGAATTACAATTTGAGAGAAACGGCATTTTGAATTAAAAATTGTTGCTGCATATTGGATGAATGATGCTTTTTATCAATACAGAATTTACGATTTTCTGAATAAAGATCGAGATTTTCGGAAATGATAAACTTTTATACATAAAAAATTCAGTTTAATTCTTTGTAATTTTAATTTATGGAAGCATTGTAATTCTTATTTCAATAAATCTTATCGTGTATTATAAAAACCAAGAGCAATTGTTTGCGCATGAAAAAAATGGAGGATATTATTTTTCGTGGCGCCCGATTGTTAGCGAGCGATATTGGAGTTTCATTTGACCTTTCTACTATCGAATCCATCCATTGATATAAAACGCGAGAAAGGCGGAACATGCTCTCGATTTATGCTCTTTGATAAATAAATAAACAAAATAAATTGTAATGAAATAGTTAAAGAACACACGAATGTCTCCACCTATCGGCAGTTCATGATATCATAACCACAATAAATACATTGACAGTATCTGTCCACTATCAAGACACCTGGTTTGAGGGCATCGACAATTCTGTGTCTCTACTGACGTCATAATGATTCAATTGTTTTCCCTTTTTCATTGGCGGGAAAAGACGACATCTTGACTGCAAAGCTGCCTTGCAGCTGATGCGCATGCGCACGCAAATTGGAATAATTATGAGTGAAAGCATATCATAAACAGAAAAATTTTCATTTTTTCCCAGTATTCTATTGTTATAAAGCCAGACAGTACTAATCGCTTGTTTCTTGTTAGGTACGCTTATATATTAGTAAATATAAGCTAAGAATATATGTATATATATATATATATATATATATATATATATGTGTGTGTGTGTGTGTGTGTGTGTGTGTGTGTGTGTGTGTGTGAAAGTTTTCAGAATATGACGAAAACCACAAATATGCATACATATTTATGAACATACAAACTGATATATACATTTATATATATATATACAAGTTTATATATAAGCATGTATATGTACATGTTTGTGTGCACATGTGTGTGTGTGTGCGTGTGCATGCATGATTGTGCGTGTTCATAGAAGTATATATTTTAGCACTACATTCACATGAAGGATGCCGGCCCACTTTCCATATTCTGTCCAAGCATCAGAATCTTTAGTAAAGACTTCTTGGTCCGTCCAAGATTCAGTACACACACACACACACATACACACACACACACACACACACATATATATATATATATATATATATATATATATATATATATATATATATAGAGAGAGAGAGAGAGAGAGAGAGAGAGAGAGAGAGAGAGAAGCAGAGAGAGAGGGAGTCTGCGTCTGGTGATTGACAACAAATTATTTTTGTAAATAATAATATATTCTGTATTAAAAATAATAGTATATTTAAAATATAATTCTACATTTGGTCAACTGTTGGGGGTAACAATTTTTGGTCATTTACCCATAGGTCACGTGGGCTATATCTTGTACTTGGAAATATTGAAACTTGATCTTTACGGGAAGAAGCATAGCCCTGGTTATGTATGGACCCCAGAACTATCAGAGATGACGTGAATTTGGTGGGCATCGTCGTTGGTACCACCGGGAAGGGAGTCTGCAGACAACGGTCAGGGGTTCGTTCTGGTTGTTTGGCCACTTTCAAGAAGCTACTCTACTTCCCGGGTTTTGTAACGATCACTTAATGCCAATACATTTCCCGAGTCAGATTGGAAACTGACTTATAACTGATTTCGATAACATTTGGCGCATTCCCAGTAACATTACGCTAGGCTGTTTTCCATTTATAACCACCTAAAGATGTATTCTCAGATACTTGGTGTCCACCACCACGGACAGACCCACATACACGTATATATAATACAATATATATATATATATATATATATATATATATATATATATATATATATATATATATATATATATATATTGGTCATTTAATTAAGTATACGTACACGAATAATCATTTATGTAAATTCCTAATTAGCCAATGGCATAGCAGCAATTTAATGGATATAGGCATTTAAAATAGTCACATCCATTGCTGAATTTCATGCATTGGTATGGGAAAGATATTTTTAGTGACTTGAAACATTGGTTGTTGATGCTAGACAAGCTGATCCGTTCGAGAAAAATTCAGCGTTCACACAAACACACAGACACTTTTTTCAAAAACTGCTGATCTATTAGGCTTTTAAGGCACAACTATCTATAGGGTGTACATAGAATGGACATAAAGAGAAAAATAATCCAGTGAACGGCAATTCTGTGACTAGGTCAGAGGAGAATTGCCAGATTAGTTCAAGCTGATAGAAAGGCAACCGTAGTATAAATAACCAATCTTTTCAACGGAGATATATCGAAGTGCATCTCGAGCGTAAAACACGTCGAAGCTTTGTGCAAAGGGGATACAGCAACAGAAGACCACACAGGGGGCCACGGCTAAACTTGTCAGGTTAGACAAAGAAACTAAACTTACAATTCGCTAAGGATACCAATTCTTCGACATTCTGATAACCAGGGGCAGAATTTAGCGTCAACAACATGAAAGTGTAGCTTTATCCTGCCTTGTAATAACGGTTTGTGATGGCGGTGTAGTGGCATGGTGAAGATTTTCTTGGCATATATTGGGACCTTTGGTACTAATAAAAGATTGTTTGACTGCAACAGCCTACCTAGGCATTATGGCTGACCCCATTTTATGGATATAGTGCACCCATCTTCTAGTTACCACGTTCAACCGGACAACACACAATGTTAGAAATAAAATGTAGTGAGAGATTGGATCATGGAATACAGCAATAAGTTTTCTCTGAATAAGTTTTCTCTTTAGAATGAACTCTACAGTCACAGGATCTCAATCCCGCAGACCACATTTGCAATATGATGATTCGAATGCTGGAGCTAACCAGTCTAGAAGAATTACAACTTTCAGAACACCATGATATCCAAACGGTTCTGTCTACCGGCCTGCACATTTGAGAAAACTTATTCAAGAAAATTCACTCTCTGGCATGATTCGAACCGGCATCTCCCTTTGCAGGAGAAACCGCTCTTTTATCCGTGACATGCTTTGACCGCTTGGCTACGCAGATCTTCACAATCAAACAAGGTTCTAACTGCATTTAAAGCACATTTTACCCATTCAGAACAGTTATGACTTTCGAGCTAATCTGGGCGATTAAAATGTGCTTAAAAGACACACATTTTGCTTGAGAAACAAACACATGGCGAGGCATCTCTCTGTAGTAGTTTTTAACCAGGAAAGCCAACTGTTCATTTTTGTATTGCATTGTTAGAGTTAATAAAAATTGGATTTTGCATGCTAACAGAGAACGAAAAAAGCAATGATTATTGCAAAATGAGAAACCAGTGCCAATATCAAAATCAGAACTCCATCCACAGAAGACCTTAATCCGTGTCTGGATGTGTCATCTATTACGAGCTGATGGAACACAGAAGAAACTTGATACAGTGAACGAAATATTACGTTGAAAGTGCCATGTTTTGATCAACAGAAAAGATGTTATTTTTCAACATGCAAGGGAACACTCTATAAATAAACCCTGTAAAGATGTTTATGAACCTCCATACTAAGCATCAGATTTTTATTTTATTTTTTTTTCGATTGCGAGAACATTTCATAAGTAAGAAAATATATAAAAAACAAGGAAAAGCTGAATACAGTCTTTCAAACATTTTCTTCGGAAAAAGTTCATATTTGTTTAAATGCAGAATCCAAAATTTGCCTTCTTGTTGGGCGTGAACGTGATTACATTTTCGATAAATAATTTAAATGCATTCAAGTGTTTTTATATCCTTTCAGAACACCCTTTTATATAACCTAATATATAATGTTTGCTTAATAATAAGTATAACATAAGACTTAGATTCATTTTTGGCCTGTGTTTTAATTATTTTCATTTGTTTCTTAAGAATTCTGAAAGTTTTAGATATTTAAAAATACCGTATGTTAAATTTCAGATTAATTTTCTTGACTTTTTCACGTTGATAAACGGAAAAGATGATTCTACGCAGTTAGACATGTGAAGTTATGAAATGGGACATTGTTAAGCAACGCACAGTATCTACACAGTTGTCATATCAATAAAACCCTTATGCGATTCGAACTCGGCTAGTAGGCAACATGATATAACACGCATTCTTGGTAGATCTCGTTGGGCGTTCAACCGAAGTTCAGTCTATAAAGTTTCTTGTCTTTTAAATGAAGAGAAATAAAAGCTGATGTGTTTTTGCCTGTTCGGTTTTCATTTCTTTCCGAAGAGAATCAGTGTGGATTTTCGTAGAGAACATTTCGCGGAAATTTGACCAAATGTTTTGATTTTGCTCATTCTGTTGAATAACGCCCAGTGTCCAGAGTGAAAAGTTCATTTCTCGACTGGTTATCTGTTGAATGACGACATTCGCCTTTTGCTTCTTCTTTAGGAATGGGCTGACGTGGGTGGTTTCGTAATGGACAACTGAGATTAACATATGTTGAGACACTGCTTGGACATCGCTAGCGGCTCGTCGCCTAATCAAGTGACGAGCGGGCGTTTTTTAGTTTGTCACTTTTTATCATCATTCCGATCAGGAACGAACACGCGTACAAACATAAACGCCGGCTTTTAATCAGAACGGAACTCTGCTTGATGTCTTTTTATCAACAAAATTCTTCGTTCTTTCTTTCTTCCTTTCTTTCTTTCTTTCTTTCTTTCTTTCTTTCTTTCTTTCTTTCTGCTTTCCTAAATTTTCCTGACTTGTTGTTCTCTTTCATCATCCTTTGTTTGTTTGTTTGTTTCTTTCTTTCTTTCTTTCTTTCTTTCTTCACGTTACTTATTTTTTCTACCTTGTTATTTTCCTACATGCTTCTTCTTCTTCTTCTTCGTTCTTTCTTTCTTTCTTTCTTTCTTTCTTTCTTTCTTTCTTTCTTTCTGCTTTCCTAAATTTTCCTGACTTGTTCTCTTTCATCATCCTTTGTTTGTTTCTTTCTTTCTTTCTTTCTTCACGTTACTTAATTTTTCTACCTTGTTATTTTCCTACATGTTTCTTCTTCTTCTTCTTCTTCTTCTTCTTCTTCTTCTTCTTCTTCTTCTTCTTCTTCGTTCTTTCTTTCTTTCTTTCTTTCTGCTTTCCTAAATTTTCCTGACTTGTTCTCTTTCACCATCCTTTGTTTGTTTGTTTGTTTCTTTCTTTCTTTCTTTCTTTCTTCACGTTACTTAATTTTTCTACCTTGTTATTTTCCTACATGTTTCTTCTTCTTCTTCTTCTTCTTCTTCTTCTTCTTCTTCTTCTTCTTCTTCTTCTTCGTCTTCTTCTTTCTTTCTTTCTTTCTTTTTTAGGCCTTTCTTTCTTGAATGTTCTTTAAATTTCTTTCCTTCTTAATTTATTCTCCTTCATCATCCTTTCCTATGTGTACTTTTCCCTCTTCTATAATTTTCTTTTCTTTTTTTTGCATTTATATCTTAAAGACATGAAAACATTTATTTTGTCATAAAGAATCTATTACAAAAATATTTTCAACGGTTACTGTCAATTTATTCTTTTACTTTGTTGATATTTTGTCTGTTGTTCGTATTTCCTTCCCGACGTCAGCTCTCTTGATAGCCATTCCTTATTTTGTCTCAAGAAACCGAATTCTGCCCGTCACTATACCCGATTCTTTTTGCCAAGACATGTGTGATGAGAGCAAAAGTACTCAGCCTTGCAATTTCTCTTCAGCAAGCACACACACACATAGCATTGTATATTTCGCATGTAGATATACACATGTTCTTCTATACGCGCTGACAAACAACAAAAAGATGCACTTCTCTGTCTTTGCTTGCGTGCATATCTGTGTGTGTCTATGTGATTTATACATATCTGTTTGGATTTCAATTTAATTATATATATATATATATATATATATATATATATATATATATATATATGTAAACATTTATGTTTCATTGACAAAAATGAATGAAACTGTTATTTCTTCATTATGTTACGTATATGGAGTTATATATATATATATATATATATATATATATATATATATATATATATATATATATATATATATATGTGTGTGTGTGTGTGTGTGTGTGTGTGTGTGTGTGTGTGTGAGAGAGAGAGAGAGAGAGGGAAAGAGAATTTATGTTTATCAGTAAATACCGAAAAGAAGAAACGATTATTCATCGTTCGTGAATCCAAACACTTATTCACTGTTTAAAAAAAAAATGGAACCTTCTTTCTGAGACAAAGGACATTTATTTTCCTTAAAAATTTGTGTGACTTGACTGTAGTTTTATGCAATGCTTTTCACCTAGTATGGCAAAATGTCGCAATTGTGGAGCGCTGATTGCCAAGCCAAGCTGAATGATTTGCTGAGTCTTCTTAGATGTACCTTCTTAAATTAGATCTCATTTGATGTATCTTGCTTTCAAAACGTATGATCAACCTATACACAAAATTAATCAACACATAAAAAGCATATTGGGGGAACTTTGACGTGATGTAATGACTAGTAAACTTGTCTCGCTAGATCAATTCAGTTGAGTAGTGAGTTCAATCCTCACTGAATGCTCCACACTTTCAGCTTTGTGACACATCTAAGCTACGCTTATCAAATCGCTATACAATCGTATAGGATATACAAAAATATATCAAGAAAAAAAAGAAAGTCTATAAAGAAAAGACGACAAACTAAACATGGAAACTTCGTACACGACGGAGTGTGAAAAGGACTGTTTATCCCATGACACCGCTTTTATTTTAACTAGCTTCACTCCTCGGTAATGTTTATTGTTTTAAAAAGAGATATTAGAATTGTAATAAAACTAAACATATGATGAAAATGAATTTATACATTTTTTTGTTCTTGAAAATTTACAACAAAAACTATCAAACACTCTATATTTATTAGATTTTATATTCACAAGAATAATTTTATATTTTTATTTTTATTTTCTAAAAACTAATACAATTAGAACTAGTACAATGCAATATTTATTATTTATCAATTTATAAAGAAATAAATATGAAAATAATTTTTATTCATAAACATTTACTAAATTATCTAAGGAAACTCTACCATTTTATAAAGTTTGAATCAATTGGCAATTATCCGATGTTTTGCCAACCATTTCAATAAATAATATAATGAAAAGAAAGAAAGAAACAAAATAAATTATAAATACATAATAGTTATTATTTTTGTTGTCATTTCTTAAGAACAAAGAAATGTATAAATTCATTTATATCATATGTTTTATTACAATTATAATAATCGCTTTTAAAACAATAAACATTGCCGAGGAGTGAAGGAAGTTTTATAAAAGCAGTGTCATGGGAAAAACCGCCCTTTTGACACTATTGCGGACACGAAAAAGAAAAAATTCTGAAAAAAGTGATCATTTTATGGCACTCATTTAAAACAAACGAACCGATAATACGTATATTTTCTATTTAGAAACGGATATAATTGAAGGGTTGAATTACGTATGAATCGGGTTCCTGCTTAGGATCAGAATATTTGGGCTTCTCTGCCTTGGATAAATGTGTCGCACTCCGGTGCTCTGCCTTAGATCGATAAAGAGAAAAAAATTAAATCCTCATCTCAAAACTTTTACTATCTCATAAAAAAAAATCTGCGTAATTTGCGAGGTAATATAAAAAAAATATGATATTTCAACTCCTGACTGTTTTGAAGAAGAAGTCAAAAAGATTTTTAAAAAGCAAAGACGGACTTTGGATTTGATTGCTATTTGATGTTTTTAATTAGCATGAGTTTCATGAAGCATTTGAATATAACCAATGCTTATATTTGCATAAATACAATACAACTGAAGCCTTTATGAGCACCTGACGAGCTATTTGATGTCTTTTAAATCTCGTTGTTAATTAGGTAATGTCAATCGTGAGAATAGCCGTTTCCATACAGGAAGCATTAGGCATTTATAGAACGTACAGTTCGTGATACTGTGCATTGAAATTTCTTTTAAAACAGTCTTTCATAAAATAAAACTTCTCAAGTATTTTGTAGTAGGGATACAGAAGGCGACTGTCCCCTTTTTGGTGGGGACAGGTCACGTGGGTCACATGACAGAAGCTTAATGACGTCACTCCATACAGTGACGAAAGCAGCAGCCAATTTCGCTCGGTTTACAGTAGCCAAAACGAGAGGTTGCTTCCTTTAGCACCCCTCCTCCAGAGGCTAAACCCCACTCGCCAGCAGCATGCAAGTCCATGATGCTGTTTCATTTTGTGAATATATCTTTCCCAGATAAGGAAAAAAAACTCCCGCTCGCAGTCCTCGATTTGGGAAAACCAAGACTCGCCATTTTTCCTTTGTGGAATAGGTTCTCACCTGGAACATCGTAGATGAATCCGGCCCGCTTGAACATAGCTTCTTCGGAAACACATAAGAATTTCAATATCATATGTAAAACTATTCCTTTTTCTTTTCCCGAGGGGATTCATTCGTTTGAATCTATAATTAATCATTGACTTGAGAAAACGGTTGTATGTAACTGATAGTTCAGACGATTTGGACAACATGCATGACATCCGTATGACAGTCTAGATCTGACGAGGCTATTTTTTAATCAGTTCACCCCAAGCAAGGTGATAATGTCACTGTCGCAAGGGACTAATGGGAGTGAAAGAGAAGGAATAGATTTTAGAAGGAAGCGGAAACCCAATCCTAAACAGGAAACAAGGGATAAACGACTACTATTGTTAGATATACCGAGGAGGTGTGTGAACCAGACGATAGGCGAGACTATCTACTTCCATTCATGGAAAAAAGTGCATAACTCGAGTTCCCAGGTTAATATTTTGGTTTTGTAGTAGCTTTTCTGTCGTGCAGCATTTAAGACATTTCGCAAATGCTAATGAAAGTAGTCATATCAATAATTATTCGGGAATGGCTAGCGAGATATTTCTCCGATAAGACCCTACATAAAGATATTCGGTTCCCAAGCTGTTAATAAATAAAACATTATAAATAGATAATTAAATAGATTTAAATTCTGCTTTCCAATAGTTAGTCTTATTTTGTACTAACTACTTTGCAATACACATGAATTACGTTTCATTATTCTATGGGCTTAAGTTGAATCACCGGTTTTCATCCGATCCTGGTCAGTACCTGGATGGGTGACTGCTTGGGAATGTCAGGGTCTGTAAGAGTGAATGTGCGTGTCATGGATAACGGTACGGAATGAGACAAATTGGAGAGCTCAGTTCGAATTCCAGTTGTGTTCCTTACATTCACTTACGCATAAATACCATTTAGGAAGGCATGAAAACACGTCTTCACCCTCCAGCTAACTGATTAAGCAGCAGAATTGTATCTGAAAATTATTTTTATCACAAACAAAAAAAACCGTTAATACTCGCTCCAAAATAATTCTTTTTTTTTTTTTACAATCCCGAAATATGTTTCGGTTTTACATAACCTACAAAAGGTTGATAACCCGTAAAATCAATCAACCCTTATTCTATCACTGCTAAAATAGGCTATAAGAAGAAAAATAGAGAACGAATTTGATGCTTTTTTGAGTTGACCGCCATGTGTTCACCACAAAAGGACAAACCTGAATATTCTGGAGGCCATATCCCCCTGTTGTCTATTTAAACTGGCACCTTTTCCTATATATTGTAACATTTAGCGTAAAATTCGTTACTTACTTTCAAATTAAAACTTCTGAGTGGGGTATTATAACTATTTTTTAAATCGTTATCACCCCACGCAAGGCAGTACAGCACGCAAGAGGTTACAGGGTGTGGAGGAGTTAGGAACAGAAACATTAGTAATGTAGAGAAAGAAAAAAAGCAGTCAGGAGGATAGTAGATAGCGATTGACATTGCATTAAAATGTTTACAGATTAAAATTGGTTGGAAAGCATGTGACCGGGAGAGAGTTCCACAATGGAGAAGTGCGGGATAAGAAACTGTTCGCGTAGAAGTTCCGGCTACATGTAGCTAGCTCAACTGTAAATTGCTGAGATCTCGCCGCCAGCCTAGTATTGCGCTTAAATTCATACAATCTAGGCAACATAGCGAAAGGGTCATCTGAACAATTTCCATGAAAGTATTTATAAAATTGGAACAGAGAAGCACCCTTACGCCGATGGGAAAGTGACTGAAGACGAGCCGCCAGATCAGGACCAACAATATTGCTGATTCTTCTTTGGACCTTATCAAGGAGCTCCAGGAAAATAGCAGGGGTACTGGACCATATATGGCAGCTATATTCTAAACATGGATGAATGGTAGACTTAAAGATATGCAAGATAGATTCCGAAGAGAAAAATTGTATTTACACTATTTACATCGTTCGTTTTTATTACCATATTCACCACGTCTCTGCCTTCTCTTACCCTCATGGAGTAAATAAAGTTTTCGGTTTGAAATTCCAACGTATATCACCTGAAGGAGGCCTACAATGGCCGAAACGTCGTGAATATGGCAATAGAGACGAGGACAACTGTCCGAACGATGTAAATAGTACATTTTCCATTAAAATTTTCACCTTCCAAAATTAAAGTTTATAATTATTGTCTTGATATATGGAAGAAAGTGTCAGTTTAAAATGACGCCAAGATGATGTGATTTCATGAATACGTTAATTTTAGGTTCTCTTCAAATATCTGCTTGCCTCACTTTTCTTCTGTTTGATTTAAACATGCCTATTTTATTGTTTTATTTAGTCGTCCATTTTTGAGAGGTTAATTTTCCATGTCATTTCAATGATTGGTTTTGATTTTTGTGCAGTTACAATAAGAAATCAAAAATAATAAATGTCACTGATTTTCACATTCATTTGTCGACGAAAATATGTGATTATAAACAGAAATTCCCATTGGAATCATCGCTTGCGTATCTGAATTTGTTGCGAAATCTTTTAAAAGCCAATTTCATTTTTCGACGTTTTCTGAATTGATCAATTTGTTTATGATCGACTGGCTTGAAACTGATTCAGTTCTTCAATCTACATTATAAACCGAATCGCTTTGATCGTTAGCAATCAGCAGCAAAAGATTACAAAAAAGATTTTCCACGGAGTTATAGAAACAGGATGGAGAAGGTCTGTTCAAATGGATGACGTCAGAAACAGGTTTTAGTTAAGACTCAATCGGATTTTGCTTGTTGTCCGACTAACCTTGTCTTCATAATAAAAAACTATATATTGATCTTTTCTTCTTTTCTGTTCGTTGAGTTTAGATTTCAATTTCGTTTTTAACTTTTCATTTAAAAATTTGGTTTTAAGAGAGAAATCTTTTTCTCTTTTAAGCGTATTTAGTTTTTAATTTTCAATTTAGAATAAAGAATCAACCATTATTAATTTTTGCTGTGTATTTCTTTCATCTTAATTTCAGTAGTTTTTGTACTAGCGTATACTTACTCGTAAAAACCGGCTTATAGATAAGATGAGACCCAAAATCTAGGTAAATTTTCGTGATTTTTTCTGGAGTATAAGACGACCAAATGGGACCCATATGATGAGACTGTAAATGACGATATTTATGAAGAGCTCTTTGCATCAGATGGTGATGATCATAGAAATTTTGAAGGATTTTAATTATGTATGTAGATCTCTTATATTTTTTAGTCTGTAATGCGTAATAAAGATGTCATGGCTTAAATGTTTTCTTGCTTAACACCGAAAAAAAAACTCGTATAATGTATGTTATTGAAAAATAAAGTTTGCATGCTATACTAAATGCTGTTGTTATTAAACGCCACAATGATAATGAATTTTAATTAGAAATATAGATTGTTATCCTAACTGTTGTTATTTAACGCTACTATGAGAAATAATGATAAGTGTGAACTCACCCAGAACAGACATAAATCAAGAATGAAAGATCTGTTTACGTTACTTGTTACTTGTGCATGTTACTCAGCTGAACTTTTGCAAATTGTTGTGTAATCGTCTCTTGAATATTGCATTTTAATGTGAAATCAAGAAGTAAAAGCAGTTTTATTACATTTATAACTGTAGTACAGCATTATAATCTGAATTGTTTGAACATGCAGAAGCAGTTGTTAGCTTACCGCGATCCATGGTGCAAGCATACGGGCCTACTTACCAGTGCCAATATACCACAGGATTCAAGGTTAGCTTTTTGTAACCGTTGTATTAGACGACCTCCTATTTTGTGGAGTAATTTTTAAGATTTAAAGATCGCCTTATAAGCGGAACTATACGTTAATATAATCCTTTATTTATTAGATGAAACACTGTAAATTATTATTTACTGACTCGGAACAACATTTCATAGCGCTTTTTAAGCTAATTTCAAAGACAATATTTTGATATTTATAGATAGATTTATTCAACTACATATATACCATACAATATCTTTCGTCATCTTTGTAGCAGCTTCATGATCCCTTCCTCTCAAAACTTAGTATTTTTCTGGTTTATGATCTAGTAAGTAGTTTTTACTGCCTTTTAGATACTTAGTTCTTCCCATCAAGAGTATTTTGCAGAGATTGAAATAAGTGGTAATTCGATGGCACAATGCCAAGTGAGTACGTCGGGTGTAGTAGGGTCCCCCAGCCAGGCGGTACAAATTTCTGCCGGATCTCCAGTATTTTCCTCATTGAATACGACACACTTCCGATTGGTTTAATTTCAGCCGCTAAACGGCACAAAATGAAGGAATAGTAGATGTGAGCTATACCAGAGAGTAGTAACCTTTAAAATAGGGAGCAGTCTTCTTCTTCGATATGACGTGACCCTTTAGGACGTGAGTGATCATGGCTCTCCACAATTTCTGACTTTGTAGCTCTTAGCAATTTTGTTTCTTTTCTATCTTTTCTGATCCCTGTTCTATAAACCATTAATACAACCTTGCTAGGTACGTTATTCTCCTTCAATATATTCTGTAAGTATCAAAATTTCTAAGCCCTCTTTCCTCATTATGAGCCCTAGAAATTTCAACTGTTTTCCGATTCTAAGTATAAGTGTCCTTTTTGATTCCATTTTCCTTAAAACTTCATCGTTGCTAACATGTTCCATCCGTGATATTCTCAGCATACTTCTGTAGAACCATATTTTTGTTGCCTCAAATATCTTCTTAATCTGTGAGGAGATTGTCCAGCATTCAATAGCATATATGGAGGACTGATATTACATAACAGCCCAGTACTCTTTTCTTTGTTTCTAATGAAATTTTCTTGTTTCTTAATACTTTGCTTAACTTTTGGAATGCATATTTCGCTATTCCAATGTGCTATCGTATTTTGGTTTCGTATTTTCCGTTCTCGGTTTAAACACTTCCTAGATATTTAAATTTTTGTATTTCCTTGGAATCACCAATTTGTAATTCGTATGTTGGGCTCTTCTTTGTGTTGATAACTATACATTAAGTTTTCTTAAAATTGATGTTTAGCTCTTTCTTCTTACTTTCCTTCAATATCTCCCCGCAGTTTCTTTTCTGTGTCTACTATCAACACTGTGTCATTTGCATATGATATATTGTAAAGATTGTGACCGCCAATAATGAATCCTGGTAAGACATCCTTGTCTTACGCCCCTTTCTAATTTGGTGTATTTACTGAATTCATTTTCTTTCCGTATGCAGGCACTTTCCTTCCCCCCCCCACTATATTTTTTGCATTGTTCTAATATATTTCCCAAATAAACCAAGCTTGCCTAGCAGTTCGAACAGTTCTTTGCAGCAAACTTTAACATACACTTTTGCATAATCTATAAAACGCAGGTATACATCCTTCTGCATTTGTATCGCTCTTTCTGATCTCATTCTAAGCATAAATATTGCATTCCTTGTTCCAGTGTCTTTAATGAAACTGTTCTTGTCTTATTTCCGGATTATTTCTGCTACGCGCTCTATTCATCAGAATTGGATCATAAGATTTGTTATGTGGCTCCTTTAATTCATTATCTGGTGAAGTTCGCATTCGTTTGCACCTAATTTCTTGGGCAGTGCGATGAATATGGATTTACTTAGATCTTCCGGTATATCACCACTGTTGTATATATCATTTCGATTTGGTCATCGACTACAGGCTGGCGGAATTTTCTTTATGTTCCATATCAAAACTTCCCTTTATGAACCTAGTGAACCACTCATGAACAGTATTTTCGACTACGGCAGCATATCTTTTTTGCTGTTTATGCATAATTGTCCTCTTTCTGGAAATATAAAAAACTATGAAATAACTAAAATGCATCTTATTTTCGTCTATTTTTCCTTTTAACGTCAAAACAATTAAAACTCAAATTCCACACATGGATAGTATAGGAAGAAATTGAAATATCGGCTATCAGAATATGTTTATATCTAGTCACGTGTGAAATGAAATTACGTGTTCAAACGCTACCATATTGAAAAACGCTACGAACTTTTTTCTAATCCAATTTTTTTTAATCTGCATTACGTTCATCTTTAATTCAGTTCTTTTATATTCAGAGAGAGTTGGAAAACTGAATTTATTCTTCATTTTCAATGCACGTTGGTTATTTATGGGGGTCTGAGTCAATAAAAGAAATACTAGTTAAAATGAACGGTTGACATTGCATCATCTGATAAGAAAATAGTGATGTCTTTCAAAAAATCAATGACGATATTGTATACAGTTGAAAATCATCCCTGGAGAGAGAACCTCACGACATACAATTTGTAAAACTCACTACACAGTGGAAATTGTCGGCTAAGTTTGTGGACTAACCAGTGTTTCAGGCGTCCATATTCGATTCGATCAATAAATCCTTAGCTTCACACATCAAGAGTTGATTTTTTTATTTAAAATTTACACGATATAATGATCGAGCTACGCATTTAATATTTTACACTGAATTAAGTGCATTTACAAAGTAAAATAAGTTTAAATGGTTTTCTTCATCATTAGAGTGCGTAATTACTGATTTACCCCTCTCTCTATATATAGTTGAGTACGATACTCATATATTTTTCATTGAAAATGACAAGGTACTTTGTCCGGTTCTGTTAAAAGAGACACATAAACATAACAGAAGTACCTTATCAGTTAATTCCAATTACTCACCCCATATATATATATATATATATATATATATATATATATATATATATATATGGGAAAGAGAGAGAGACAGAGGCAGAGGCAAGAGTTATTTATATCTATAGATATTTTACAAGTACATTAATATACGAACTGCTAAGTAAGTAGTAAGATTATATTTGACCATCCTTTCGAATGTTTACCGGCCTTGGAGAGCCATAATTCCGATTCCTGAATCGAAGACTGACCTGAGGCAACGCAAAAGAAAACGCTTCTGTCAGAGCAACCTGGCTCTCTACTCGACTTACATAGCAATAGAGTAGTGGGACAGGGAATGAGAAAAGTAAAAGTGTGAAAAAGAGAGAGATGGAAAGAGAGAGAGAGAGATGGAGAGAGAGAGAGAGTGAGAGTGAGAGAGAGTGAGAGAAAGAGAGCGAAAAGTAAAAGGAAGATAGAAAGCCCAATCATTGGTTGGTTCCTGTCAGATAATCGAATATTGAACAGACGCCATTTAGCCCAATGTCTGAACAGTGATCATCTGTACAGATTGGTTCACGAAAGATCTGCATCTTAGTGGAATTAATCATCGGAAGCTATCAAAAGGTCATCAATTAAGTTTGTCAAATGAATAGCAAGTTCTGAATTGGAATTAGAGAAATCAAACATTCAGCATGTTTATTTTTATGTCAGTAATCATTTTAGAAACGTTTGTTTAATTGCGGGTAAGCACTCCCCCTATCCCTACGCCCACATATATACGTAGATACATGTATTTTGTGGGTAGTATTATATATTTTACATAAGAATGAAGGTCACTGAAATCTGAATTTGCTTTTGTCTTGGTAAGTTGCAGATTTTGAATTTACATCGCCTCAAGGTATATTCATTTATTGCCTCCGTTATAAAACTAATATATTTCGTTAGTTAGAAAGGAAGTTGTCTGTAAGGCTACAGATTGACCTATTCGAAGATTGACCTCAAGTTTGGAACTTTTGGACGGTACAGCGTAGTGATAAATATTCAATAGATAGTTGATTTTTTAAAATCAATTAACTCCAATCAAGGTGATAATGCCACTAAGACGCATTGGTGCTACTGGGAGTGAAAGAGAATGTGAAGACTTTAGAAGGAACCGGAAACTTAAACTTAAACCTAAATCGTTAACAATGGATAAACCCCTACTCCTGTTCAAAAGACCGGGAGGGAGTGTAAACCAGGCGATAATCAGACCTATCTACTCCTATTATGGAAAGAAAATAAATAAATAGTAAATAAAGTTTCAGAGATTAAGCATAGACTTCAGAAGTATAGAGTTGAAGTAAACAATAGATAAAGCTATATATATATATATATATATATATATATATATATATATATATATATATATATATATATGTGTGTGTGTGTGTGTATGTATATATTATAGGGTGAGTGGAGCGAAAGTCCCTATTGAAAATTACTTATAGCATTTACATGAAACAAAATATATATTATGATCCCAGAAGTTTTATTTCAGAGTGACAATTGCAGCCCAGAATGACAACGCATAACACTGCATGAGCATGATCAGCTGCAACCTGTTACGAAGTGTGGCAGTCCGTGGTACAATGCATCGATAGTGGTGCAGTGTTCATGAACTTCATGCTCCAATAGATGCCAATACCATCAGAAAGTGTCATTCCAAGCTGATGATTAGGAGATTTGTGGTAGATACCTAAATAAGCAGTCAGAAGATTGGAAGAAAATGTGCATAAGATAGAATTTTAACATTGTACATTAATTCTACAATTATACTGTTCAAACTGAAAATGTTTCATGAAAATCGGCCAATAATTAATAAAGTTAACAATTTTAAATAGACTTTATTTTCCACCCAGCAAGTATATACAGTGGAACCTCGGTTTACGAATTTAATTCATTCCAGAAACCCGTACGTAATCCGAAATATTCGTAAACCGAAACTATTTTTCCAATAGGAATCAATGTAAAATGGATTAATGTTCCTGGTTCCAAGATGGTTGCTTATTTAAACTCTAACAACAGTACTTTGTGTACAAGTTTATACACAAAGCTAATGAAAATTACATAATTGATACAACTAATGAAAATCATTAAATCTAAGAATTTTTTAAAAAATAAACCCAATACTAAACAGATAAAATATTGACGAACACTTCAATTTTAATGTACCTGCATGTAGAAGAGTTGATGGCGTAAGTGCAAAGGGAAGGAAAGAGATGTTATTGTTTGGAAAAGGAAAAGAAAGACATGATCGACCCTTTATTTATAAGAACAGTATAGATCGTTGATTTTGAAACTGAGTAGGAAGAGACAATATCATCAACAATTGTTTTTCTCTTAACTTTTCTTTTTCCTTTATTAGTATCACTGCTCGCTTTCTTTGGGGTCATGACTGAGGACTAATGAAGAGAAAAAAAGGCACAGTATAATAAAATTGGAAAAGAAAAGCACAGCACAACACACGAATGTATAAAACACGGCGCTCGACTCAGAAATGATTCCGTTAACTCGGTTCAGTTCGGCAATGTTGTTCGAGAGACGAAATTTGGTTCGATGACCCAGGCATTTTCATCTCGAATGTTCTGTTTGAAAACCGATTGTTTCGACATGGGAGACGTTCGAGACCCAAGGTTGCTCGGTGCATGGGGTCGCAGTTTCAGCGTGTGATCCTACATGTATGATTGTTCTTCAACACGTGATCAACATTTAAGATAAGAATATGATCTACATGCGCATTTCTACTGAAGTGTGTGAATTTCCTCCTTGTCTGAGAAACATTATTCGTAACTTGTAAAAGTCGATCATTAAAATTAGCAGTCAAAAATATCTGTTATTTTTAATAATAATATATATAATAATTAGGAGGATTTGATAAATATAATTAAGTAATTCATCGAGTCTGAAACCTCAACAGAATGCATTAGACGGCCGTTTCGTCCTATATTTGAGACTCATCAGCAGTGCGCATCCACTACTGAGAATTGAAACCCGTTAGTTAGGTTGTCAAGCGAACACCCTACCAACTGCTCTACGGGCCTCGGTGACGAAGAGGTAGCAAATCAGACTCAATATAGCGCCGCTCACTCACAAATTCCGTGGTGGAACCCAACTGAGATTCTCTCTAACCATAGGACCGTGTCCCCGGGAGCCACGACTACTATCACCAAGCCGCGCCAACTGGAGCATTAGAAGCCGGTTCAAGCAATGATATATAAGTAATAATTAGGAGGATTTGATAAATATAATTAAGTAATTCATCGAGTCTGAAACCTCAACAGAATATATATGTATGTATGTATGTATGTATATATGTAAAGCAACTTCTTTCTAATAGTAAATATTAATGTAGTGCACTTTCACAGATCACATTCAGCATGTAGATCACACGCTTTAGTAAATTTGAATGCTGGGTATGACGATAAACAGCAAGGCTGCTGATTGGGAGATTGGAGGTTTTGAGGATCATGGAAGCACCTCTGAATTGCTGTTGTTCCCAGGTCCACCTTGGCTCGGGGTGGTAGCATTTCACCTGTTAGGGTGCCATTAATGGTCAAATAACGAACCATCAAACAAAAACAAAACCTTATGAAAGTATAAAATACATTTTTTTAGTAAAAATACTAGTAATATATTTCTTTATAAAAATTACCAGCAATACCTATTTATAGTTAAATTAACAACAACACATCACTCAACATGAAAGAACCCTTTCCATATAATCACATATAATATCCTTTCATTTCTTAAATCAAATGGTATTCCAAAATATAACTTTAACAAAACTACAATATAAAACAAGCACATCACCACCTCTCGTAACCATGTTCACACAAAAGCTGAGTATCATGTGCCATGTATACACTAGTGAAAGCAGAATAACATATATCATATTTTTATTACATCAAATCTCCCAAGAAAATGAAATTTCGTTATTAAATGACCCATAAGGAATTGATATGCCGTTAAACAAAGAAATAAAAAAATTAGTAAATCTGTGTTGTAGATCACATACAGCGTGATCTATCCGCTATCCATTACTCCAGTCTGTCTCCTCACACCATATAACAGCTCTCCTAATTAAAAGAATTTGGGCTCTATCTTGTTTTCTTTTATAAACATGCAAAATGTATGATAATTTCATTTATATAAACAATTTCAAAATATTTAGACCAAAGAAACATTTGATTAACACAACACGCATTATGCCTGAAAATATACATTTTAATTATTATACATGTTAAATGGACTCTTGGCATTTTATAAATTTCATCATCAGTCAATTATTAATTTTGTAAGTTTTTCTACTTAAACATTTCTTGCAAAATCTTTATTGTTTCCGGAAGATCTTTGCTTGAATAACATTTTCCGTTCACGTATACAGGCTGAGAATTCGAAATTCTTGGGACCGGAAGTGCTTCGGTTTTCAGATTTTTTTCGGACTTTGGAATAGAGGTTATCTAATTTGTATATAAAATGGGGCAGCTTGGGAATGGAACCCAAGTGTAAACACGATATCCCTTTACCTTTCATAACACAGCTTAAACGTACACCTTGAAGGTAGTTTTATATAAAATTTAATTAATTTTCTGTTCATACAGATACAGTTAATGACGCTAGCCATGTAATTCTCACGCAAATTTTTAAATGGTGAAATTAAAATTTCATGTAAAAATAATATTTGTACTTTCTGTACGTGTACAAAAAACATGATCACTACTTACAAAAATAATATAAATGCAGGACGTTTTAATGATTTGAGCACGAAACACCTGGCAAGTAATCCGCAAACGAAAGTGTTGCTGTGACAATCGCTCACAAAAAAAAAAAAAATAAAAACTGCGTATCTAGCCCGGGCAGATGAGGCCACTTACAACAGCTGCACATCGATCTTCCCAGTGCTTTCTGAGATTAACCATTTGTGGCAAAGTCATGTCATGACCTGAAAAACTTTAGAATTTTAGAATTTCGTATAACGGCTCAGCTTGTATATCTCTTTTAATGATGAATCATGTGCGTTCTATTTGAGTAATATGAGGAGAGATCGAGAGCCATTCCATTCATTTAGTGTCTTTGGAACCGATTTTAGCAAGATGGGTAAAATATTCAGCAAGGCAGAATGGGAAGGAGGATTGTTTTAAAGTTTCTAGTGATCTGCAGCTCTAAAAGGAAACGCGTCGCGTTCAAGAATTCACAATGATTCTCTGCATCTACCTTGCCGCTAAATCAACTTTCAACAGACTTACAATTTCAGTGAGTAAAATACTATCGACAAACATTATTCCACTTCCTCATTGTTATCTTCTAAATCATGCCGATTTGATGCAGGACCCAAAGGTGAAAACCAGACGTCAGGGTCACCTAATGTTGGACTGGGGACTAATCGCTAAAAGTTAGTTTTGAAAAAGCAGTTTCATGTAATTCTTCGCCCAATTTAAAAGATTCTCTTTTGCGAAAAGGTGATAGATTCATTTTTTCATATCTTTAGTCAATGTTATTAATATTCGCGCCTTCTTTTATGTTTTCCTTTACAGCATCAGCTTCAAATATTTTATTGCTGGTCAAATCACTTTTCTTGATTATTACCCTTATTTAATTTCTTTTTATGACATTCTTAAATTCAGTTTTTGCTTCATTCTCTTATCATTTCTATTTTTTAGTGTTCTGTGGTCTCTTGCCAACGTTTTCTTTATTTTTTTTGGCAGCGTTGTGATCACATCACTTTACATTGTCTTGTATCTTTCGTAGAAGACATGATAATATTTACTTTCAAAAAGTAAAAAAGAAAGAAATATCAGTAACTATACTATTATATATTTAATACTAATATAATGAAGAACTCTGGAGTTGCATAATAAAGTCAGCCAAATTATAACTATTTCTAATAAAATAGCATGTTAGAACCTGATATTCACATGGTATCTTTATCGTACCTTGAAAAATTACCAATATTGTTTGGTTAATATCAATTTTATTGTAAAAACAGTGATTTGCATAATGAAACTTGACTCCCCAAAATAAGTCATAGTCAGCTATTTTAAAAATAAGTATAGATATTATAAGCTGAAAGTCACGCAATATATTTTTGCTAATAGTAATAGTAATATATATATATATATATATATATATATATATATATATATATATGTAGCCTGAAAGTCTAACCAACATTTGTTTATACCAATTTCATTGTGAAAACATTGACTTACATAATAAAATCTCACGTAATGAATATGCATCAAAAGATGAGCTATAGTTAAGCAGTTTCGCCGGCCGTTAACTTTGATCCCTAGTGGATGCCCCTATATTAGAACTCTTTACAAGATCAAGCTTAATTTAATAGAACACTTTATCAAAAGAGAAAGTCGTTAAGTGAAAAACTTTTCTATGATTCTACTACAATGAATTTAAATGTAGAAATGTTGGTTATTGTTTTTTGTTTAGCTGCATATCAATATCTCTATGGGTTATTCAATGCCGAAATCTAAATATTTTGTACACAGTTTTATTTTATTTTTGGAAATCATTCTGGTTTAGTGATGCAAGACTTACTGATTATCCCATAGCTGGGGGAGACGAGGTGGATCCATACCTTTCCCAAGTTTATTTGTGCGTAAATGAATATAACGAACCCAATTGGAATCGGAACTCGGCTCTCCGATTGACAATTCTGAGCCATTATCCATTACATCACTAAAACAAGTGACGACTCATCTACTGATTAGGCTCGACGGTGATCGTACAGGAGCTGGTGTTTCGACGTGATTTGGCCTCAAGACTCTGCAAAAATGCGATCAAATCAGAAATCATTTCCTACGATATTTGTACGTCTCCATTTGTTCACAAATGAAAAATTTCACCATGCCTGCATTCGAGATAAAAATGTATTATGACAGTTTTAAGGAAAGTGTGTCTGCGTTGCGCAGCGTAATTCCTCACTTGTCAAGAGAAAAAAATGCGAGTCTCTTTTGATAAATATCGATAATTGTTTTTCAAAGTTCAATTGAAATGATTGACAAAAAAATAGATGAATAAATCAAAACGTCTTAATCATCATTTGCATCAACCCACAAAACGTTTAAATTGAAATTTATCCACATACATCAAGCGGGTGATCAGATCTGCAATGAAATAGACCCTGATCTGGCATCTCGATTTTCTCACCACTATAACGTGGCTTTTCTGTTATTTTTTTTCTAAAAATATTTTCATAGCAACTGTTCTGATGAGATTTTCTCCTTAGTGCCTCGACTGCAGAAATTTAAGCATGCTACTAGATTGGTAGCTTGGTCTCACTGTTTTGCTGTTGAATTAGATAGACGCAACCATCTGTTCTGATCTAATAGCTTCTTTCCTCGCAGGACAGTAACTCTTTGAGTCTTCTTTGGCTCACGCTTTCCACTGACATGAAATGGAGTGATTACGTTGAATCAATTGCTAAGCCTACTGCTAGGAAAATTAGTTCACTGTATCGTGCTAGGCAATTTTTCTCGCCAAAACCCATCTTTCACATTTATAAATTTTCCATTCGCTCATATATTGAATATTACTGACCTGGTCCTACCATTACTTATTTCGACATTATTGACAAAATTCGATCCTGACCTGGCACCTTGACTTCAGTCACTTTCCCATCGACGTGATGTGGCTTCCCTCTGTCTTTTCTACAAATATTTTCATGACAGTTATTCTGACGCGCTTTTCTCCTTAGTGCCTCGACAGCATAAATTTAAGCGTGCTACTTGGTTGCCAACTAGGTCTCACTGTTTTGCTGTTGAACTAGCTAGATGCAACCGTCTATTTTATTCTAATAGTTTCTTTTCTGGCAGTTCTCACTTGTGGTATTCTCTTCGTCGAAACACCGGTTCCCGTAAGATCACCCAAGTTAAGCAACATCGTACCTGGTCAGTAGCTAGATGGGTGACCGCTAAGTGCTGAAAACTTAGATGTGCGGGTGGTGTAATGGATAATGGCTCGGAATTGTTAATCGGAGAACCGAGCTTCAATTCCTGTTGGGTTCGTTATAATCACTTACGCGCAGATACTCTTGGGAAAGGTATGAATCTACCTCTTCTCCCCTATGGGTTAACTAGTAAGACTTGTATAACTAAAACTACTGTTATCTACAAAAAGATTCTTACAATCTAAAAACATTTTCTGGCTTTAAGTAACCTGCAAAGGGTTGATAAGCCGAATCAACTCACTTCCTTACAATCTTCAAAAATTTGAATGCAACGTCAATCGCCATCTTCTGTCTTCCTGAACCGTACGTCTTAGTGGCATTATCCCCTTGCTTGAGGTGAAATGATTAAAAAAAATCGGCTTCTTGAATTCATTTTTAAGATTCAGTATCGATAAAAGTCATCTCCACTTGGCACCAGTGGTAGAGAATATTCAAATTTGGGAGCAGTTGGTTACGAAACGAAATATTAGATTCGGAAAATTAAATTCGCATTTGGGAATGGGTGCTGTTTGAATTCTTTTAGAGATTTTTATTTGGGTTAGCTAAAAATCCAGTCTTTTCAAGTCGCTCTCATTTTAAATATGATCGCATACACTGGAAAATGTGTTCGTAGCGTAGAGGTTATTGGCTTGGAAAGCATTATTGACGTGCTGAATTTAAATTCCAGCCGAGGCCGTTTCGCACAAATACCCTTGGAAAAGTATGAATCCGAGTCGATACACCCACCCCGCCCGCCAATAAGGTTTAATAGCAAAACAGACTAGGTTCTCTAGCTTTGGTTGGCACCGAGTCTGGCCCAAATCATTTGGACGTGGGGTTGATAACTCTAACCGTAAGGTAAAGCAATGTGTTGCATTATCAAATCTGTGTATGTCGTAGTGAGATTGCTGCCCTATACTTCACTGAGTCTACAATGTTACTATCCATACGTATTCACTAGCAAGCAAACCCTAATTCCACTGTAGACAGAAAACAGTGAGAGGGATGCTGTGCAAGTTCTCTGATAAATTTAAACGCATGCGACCCTGAATTAAACATTAGTGACGTATGTATGTATCTATATATATATATATATATATATATATATATATATATATATATATATATATATATATATATCATCTTATTATATATCAACATTCTTGGTAAATTTTATATTTTCACAGTGTAGGATAGTCAGGGACAAAGGTGATGGAGAGAAAAAGAAAATGAATACAGATGATTTCTGCTAGATTGAGAAAAAAATTCTCTCAAAAATATTCTTTCAAAAAATTTTGAAACTACCTGCATCTCTCGTTTCGTGCGCATGTGTAGATGTGGCAACGTCATCAAAGCCCAGACCGATGAAATCCTAACGAATGAAACGCGTCACAAAAAACCTTTCCAGTTTCTCATATTTCTCTAAATATATATATTTCTAAAAAATTAATGGATTTAGTTTTAATCCCACATTTTTACTACTTCGTTATAGTGGATACTCATATTTGAAATAGACGACTGATTTTTATTTTAAACGGTGTTTATTACGTCTATCGACCTGCGCAGCCGAGAAATATCTATAACGAAAATGTGCTCTCCAACAAGGATAGAACTTGCGTTTCCCATTGTAGGAGAAACCAGTTTCATATTTCGTGCTTGTCTACTCGGCTACAGAGAGTACCCTAGTTCAGCCAGACTCTATTTTCCCTTTTAAAAACATGTACACTTCGTCATTCAGGTATTTTTTCTAGAAAAGGCCATATCTGTTCAGTTTCGTATCAGAAACATAAACAAATCAAAATAAAAATATGGCATCTATGTCAAATATGAGTATCCACTATGATAACGTTTGAAATAATAAAACATTATATAAAGAATTAATAGATTTATTTTGAATAGGACATTTTTATTTAAAAGTTATTATAGTGAATACTCGTTTTGGAAACCATTATACTAATAATTGAAGTATTCCTTGTTTTCGCCAGGTCTACCCATTACGACTAGCACCCGATGACTATAATCTTAACCTGTTCAAGTCTAGAGTTAACCATTATATTCCCCTCCTATCCTTATAAACTATCCCTTAACGTAACCCTCTACCTCGAGTGGCCCCGGGACTTGTACAATTGTACAATTTCTTTATCTGTGTATTACCATGACTTTTTAGGAAATATGGTGGCATGGTTTCCCCTTTTCCTTCTTAATGGTTTTGAATTTAAAAATGTCCTTCTAGACTGGTTAAGATCCAAGGCTCTAGGGCCCAGTCTTCCGTGCTATTTAAACCATAGTTTGCGGGCGAAGAGCTGGATTCATGCCTTTTCCTAGGTCTTTTGTGTAAAAGTGAGTGCAAAAGACATTTCACGATAACCGCCACGCTGCCCGCACATATACGCAGACATAAGCCAACGTTCACCATTAGTATTAATTTAGGAAACTGTCATATTAACAGATATATTGTTAAAGCGGACCACGTTCACTTGATTTGAAATATGATATTTATTTAATCGGAATGAGTTGAAGATTGTAAAAATTATCCGATATTCAAACAGCAATCAGTTTAATGCATCAACAACTGAATTAAATATCGATTATTGTTCAACTTCGCGATTTGATTTTTAAATCGAACATTTCCTAAGCCATCAGCATGGAGACTAGTTCTTTAATGAATGACGTCAGAAACGGGTTTTAGATAAGACACGAATTTTGCTTGTTGTCCGACTAACCCTGTCTTCGCAATATATATATATATATATATATATATATATATATAGATAGATAGATAGATAGATAGATAGAGAGAGACAGAGAGAGACAGACAGAGAGAGGGAGAGAGAAAGAGATTTTCTTCATTTGTGTTCATTGATTCTTGATTTCAATTCAGTCTTGAACTTTTTTATTTAAAAATCTGTTTTTAAGATCTAAATATATTTATACATATGTGCCTTGAATTTCGTCTATCATAGGATGATAGTTACGATCCTAGACAGTTCGATCCACTTTATATATACGAATATTACTGCTTTGTACACAACAAAAGCCAACATACAGATGACAAACAAATAAACTACTCTTTATATATATACATATATATATATATATATATATATATGAAAAAAATTTTTCTTAGAAAGATTCTGTACAAAAACTTATTGTATAGACTAAAATGAAGATTGGAAAAAAAGGCACCTAATGTTTAATATAGTGTTATTTATTTATAATATATGAATTTTTACAGAGAAGAATTAAATCTTTGTTACTTACAATTGGATTGTCAGTGTTTGTTTGTTATTTTCATTGGTACAAAACATAAGCATCAACACGTGGAGAGAGTAACAGTTAAAAACATTTTGAAAAGCTAAGCGAAACCGGTTAAAGTAAAAAAGTTTTTTTTTTAATAAAAAAAGGAAAACAATAAATTATTTTTCTAAGAAAAAACAATGAAAATCCAATTGAAGTAACAAAGTTTTAATTCTTCTCTGTAAAAATTCATATATTATAAATAAATAATCAAGAGTCGCATATCGTCCTGAGACGATTTCACAACAAGTTAATCACAACCCTCTCTCTCTCTCTCTCTCTCACTCTCTCTCTCTCTCTCTCTCTCTCTCTCTCTCTCTCTCTAGAATCCAGTGTATGAGTTTTTACGTCAATTACTTTTCTTTTCTGTAACCCGTTTCTTTTCTACACTATTCTTTTCTGCTAAATAAAAGACATTAACAATTCAACCAATGAATAGTTGTTTGTTGGCTTACTGCAGATATATATATTTTTTGGTGCATTCTAAATTTCTTAGCACAGACTCTTCAGCCGTGTCTACATCTTCAGTCGACCGTGAATGGATGAACATCACTTCTGCTTTCTGGATCAAATCAAACACAACGTGGGCAGGAAGCAGGATTGAACCAGTGTACCGGTCGAATGATCTACGGATGCTCAGGGGACCTACGGTCACTTCCTTAAGTTCGGTTGAGACCGAGTAGACACCTCATCCCAGAGAGTAAGACGTCGGAGGTTGAGGGGCTGGGGCGAAAGGGGTTAGACTTATCAGACACATCCTGCGTCCCTCTGGACAGAGGGAGCTATTGTCAAAATCGATACGCTCTGACCAACTGAGCTACAAACAACAAATTAAATAGGCGATGCTGAATTGAACTTTTAAGCGAAGGAAGAACACAAACGCCAAGAGAGAAAGGTTCGACAAAATCGACCTCGTCCTACGCCAACATTACTCTGCAGTCAATACCATCGGCTCTTCCATGTAAGAATTGGCCTACTTATTCATAATGGAAGCGATCGAAAATGAAGAAATTTAATTCTTGCATACGGGATAAAGCCGACAAAGACGATATAGAAGAATATTGTTTTAGTCTGATGAAATCATTTAAGAGGAACAAAGGCGTTACATATTTTTTTCTATTTTGTCATTCAGTTACCCAACAATGCTATGATATATATATATATATATATATATATATATATATATATATATATATACATATATATAAGTTAAGACGGCATTCAGTCCTCACTTGTCTAGCTGCTAATTTTGGATTGCCTACCGAGACAATGTTTCTTTCAACTATCTTGTTTAACTTTTTTGATCTTGCGGGTTTTCTTTGCACTTAAAGCACTTCCGTCATTTGAATGGTTTGAAGACTATTTTCTAGAAATTTCTAGCCGCCTGACAA
>OZ038482.1:71515110-71527610 GCA_964036315.1 Acanthosepion esculentum
TTTTTTATTTTTATTTTTATTTTACAAAATAGTGCCCAATGTAAATTTACAGAGCATAAATATTATAAATTAACTGATTTAAAATATGTTTTTTTGTCGGGTGGTGAACTCTGTATGACAGGAAATTTGGATATTGTTTACTTACTTCTTATCATTCTCATTGCTGAGAGTCGGGAATCATGGACAGTTGTTTGGGATTTGAATTCAAGTATTGGACTTTTCCTAGACTGGTTGCCAACCACAGCTAGATAGACCAGTCTGTCCCTCGTTAACCTATAGCTGGGGAAGAAAAGATGGATACAACCCATTTTAATGGTATTTGTACAAAAGTGTATATAATGAACCCGACTAGAATTCGAACTCAGTTCACCGATTTCTCATTCCGAGCAGCTTTCCATTACACTGCCCGCACATCCTGAATGCACACACACACACATTCTCTTACACACTGACTCACTCACTCACACACACACACACACACACACACACACACACATATATATATATATATATTCTATGTATTTAGTCAGCAAATTAAAAACGACAGATAATTTTTGTCAATTAGTTTTAATGCTCGACTTTTCCAAATTACAAATAATACTTCTCAGAAAAAGAGGTAATTCTGTCAGAAATTGTACGAAAAAAAAAAAAACACATATCACACGTCGCCTACGTCACAATACTTGTTGTTTATGTCACAACTCTCATTACTTCTACGAAACTCACCAATTCCCTCTATCTACCCTGATGATAACTAAAGAATGTCCGAAGCTTGGACCAATATTCCCTGTACTTTTTTTCCCTAAATGAACCTTGTACAATTTCTGACGGAATTTCTGAGAAAGATTTTCGCAACTTGTAAAAGTCGATCATTAAAATTAGCCGTCAAAAATATCTGTCATTTTTAATATATATATATATATATATATATATATATATATATATATAATTCCTAAAATGTTCTTCTATCTTATAGACTGGCAAATAAGCTAGGAGAATTTTGCGACGCATGACACAGATTAATTGTAATTTTATGTCATGTGATCATTCGAAAAGATAAAAACTTAATGCCATTCCTCGAATATTTTTTGGCATGTTCTTTGTGCGTGCACCTTAGTAAAAGGTTTTGGGTTCGTGCGCAGATAAAAGGTCACGTCATGCCAAAGCGACCGGCCTTTTCTTGCTTTGAAAACTGAACGGCAAAACTTGATTCTTTTTCATGCTACATTAATGTTATTTCATTTCTCTTACACTCTGTCTTCCTCGTTTTCTTTCTATCTCTCTTATTCTTGTTTTCTCTTTCTTTCTAGTTCTTTTCTTCTCTTTGTCTTTTTTCAAACTTCCCTTTAGCACTATCTGGTTTTCTCTCTATCTACTCTCTATCTACTCTCTATTCCACACACTATCTCTCGTTTTCTCTCATTTTTTTTTTTTTTGCATTGCATTTTAGATAACCGGTGTGTGGTCTTCTGATGCTGTACATTTAATCTGATACTGGTCGATCATTTTGTCAAAATCCTTGGGAGAAAAAGGACTGCCAATTTCGATTCAAAGGAATGATACTACGCGATTAAGTCTTCGCCACTCGGACGCTGAAACTTTAGACTCTGAAGGTCGATCCCTTCTTTCATCGGAGATGTTCGTTATTATTTAGTTTCGCCAATATCTTCTCCTCCTTCTAGCTCCTACTTGACGTGGTCCCGACTGAATACCGTGCCTCTGCTTTCGCTCAATTAACCAGCAGTTTTCCTCCAAATGCAACAGACACATTTATTTAGATATCATTCAAAAGCCAACGTCTTCTCTTGTTTCAGCAGATTACAACTCGCGACATCCAATAACAAATATTCAGCGCAATCAACTATTTCTCACTTCAAACATGTCAGTCGATAGATCATCATTGATGACATCCGTGTTACTTCACGTTTGAGCGTCGAGTTCTAGGGAAATGAACCAAATAAGTGGCAGTCATAGACAACGCATTCGTTATTTTATATAATTTGAATATGAAGAAAAGCGATCTTCAGACCATGTGTCACTACTCCTTTTGCGGGCTGTATATAAATAGATCGTCATGTCATGCCACGTTACGTCACGAGTCTAGCAATCCATTATGGCTTACGGCCATATCGCATTGAAACACCGGTTCCCGTATGATTACTGCAGTTACCAACGTCGAGCCTGACTAATACCTAAATGGGTGACCGCTTGGGAATACCAGGTGCTGTAAGCTTGGGTGTGCGGGTGGTGTAATGGATAACGCCTCGAAATTGTTAATCGGAGAGCCGTGTTCCAATTCCCGTTGGGTTCGTTATATTCACTTACGCGCAAATACCCTTGGGAAATCCAAAATATGTTTCGGCTTTAAATACTTCACAACGGGTTGATAAACCGTAAAAACAGATCAATTTGGAAGCATGATTCATAAGCAAAATAAATCCTTGTAAAATCTACAATCCAATTGCTAGATCTAAAGAAAAGAGAAATAACGCACTTGAAGTGGCCAAAAAGAAAACGGAGACTAGTGATCTTTATTGGCCGGGATGTGCATAAATTATTTTAAAAAAAAAAAGGTTTTTATTCCTTTCAATAACTCTCTAGTGTGTGGTTGACGATTCTGTGAAATAACCTCTCCAAGTAATCGATATATTGCTCACGGGCATTGCTACCATTGAGAGACGAAGTGAAATAAAATGTATTTTTCATTTACAACCTTGGTGTTTTGTGACTGCCACGACATCATTCATTTTGTACGTGAACCTCGTGTCATTGCGGACATGTATCTCTGAGCGTAAGACACCTTCTCACTCTCCAAGGATTCTGAACTTACACAAAGCTTCCCAAGTGACATCACGAAGTACCAATTCCTCAGGCAATCGCAGTTACAAGCTTTAAGGTGTAGCAGCTGAACTGCTGAAAGAACGACTACAAAAAAACAAAAACAAAAATAACAAAACTATGGAACTGTATGAATCTTTTCTCTTTGAAAATTATTACAAGGGATAATTAAGAAAATTTTCTTTTTTAATATTTTGTATTTTGTGAAGTTTAATAAAACTGGAAGACTAGCTACATTTTAATATACGTTCTCATTTCTATTTCAGATGTATCGAGTGCAATAACAAACAAGCTTCCAATCGATCATGAAATGAAAAGGTAAGCCTTACTTGTGAACTAGTCACAAATTACATCGACTCAAAAAGAGCGAACTTCTTGATGGTGACCGAGTGAATCCAAGTGAGGCACCCAAAGCGATGCACAAGTTTCTGTATATATATATATATATATATATATATATATATATATATATAAAAGTGGACATGGAAGTCAGCACTTAGAGGCGACAGTCTGTTTCATGCTAGTGCAATCGTCAGAAATTGTACGAGGTTCATGTACTGAATAGTTGCCTGACGATTGCACTAGCATGAAACAGACTGTCGCCTCTAAGTGCTGACTTCCATGTCCACTTTTATATTTACACACGCTCTATCTCTGATATTGAGCACTTTATCCCATAAATATAGCACACTTTAAGACTATATTTCTTTATATATATATATATATATATATGTTGTTGTAAACTAGAAAGTGTTACTGAATGAGGAAGAACCAAAGAACCAAAACGGAGGTTGTAAATGAAATGGTAATCTTTATAACATCAACAAAATACAATACTCGCCAGCGACCTGAAGTAGGTAAACCACTGCTAGTGATGGACTACTTAGACAGCATATTACCCCCACTTACAATAGTGTCCAACGTATTTATGAGGATTGGGACCCATTAGTGTTCATAGGTGCGCTATATAACATATATATATATATATATATATATATATATATATATATATATATATATATATATATATATATATATATATATCTGTATGTTTGTGTATACAGTCTTTATCATAATATATATGCACATTCTGTAAAGATTTTATTTTGCAACAAGTATTTATATGCAGAAGTATGAATTTTTTAAATTTAAGAACGTTTGTGAATTTTTCTTTCCAGTATTTTATGTATGTATATATGAAATAAAATAATATCAATAATAATTAAATTACATTGATTAAAGCCAAATAATATAAATAATAATTGCATTATAAAAATATTTCAACATTAACAACAATATTTACTCACTTTTGTTTACTAGACGATAATTACATCGCTTAGCATCCTCCATAATTTACCTAGATTTTTCAGTTAGCCTGAAATATATTTATGAACGATCTTAATTTTTAAAATTCTAAAACTAACAACATTTTTACTTCTGTGTAAATATACTTGTTGCAAAATAAAATCCTTACATTTGTCTTGATAAAGTTTATCAGAGGACGAAAAACGTCGGCCAAGATCAGATTTCCTTGCCTCTTTATTCATATATATATATATATATATATATATATATATATATATATATATATGCGTGTGTGTATACATGTTTGTGAGTGCGTGTGTGTGTGTGCGTGTATTTCATTGAATACGGCCGACAAGGAAGATTGAATTAATTTTTTATTAAGTTTTTTTCCAGCATCCTAAAACTTTCCCGTTTTGTAGCAGTTAAAAAAATGGTAGGATGCTGGAAAAACCTAATAAAAAATTAATTCAATATTCCTTATCAGTCGTATTCAATGATAGATATTTGAAACAAATGTTACTGCCAATATATATAAATATATATATATATATATATATATATATATATATATATATATATATATATATATATATATATATATATATATATATATATATATATATATATATATATATCAGGCTAAACGAAAGCCAAAGTAAACTATGGTGGATGCAAAGCAAAGTAATATAATTTAATATCTAATTAACGAAAATCAAGAAATGTTATTCTTGTTTAATTTTTTATGTAATTATTATTTATATTATTTTAGTTTGAGAAATATATGTATTGCATATTTGAAGAATCGAAGGTTTTGAATTTAACCGTTTTCTTTTAATTCTTTAAAGTGTTTGTTTGCTATGAAAAAAAATGAACAAACAAAAAAACGACCACTTTTTAGTTCATGGTTGTCGCATTTGACGAAGTAATTTAATTTATTGCCCCTTTTATCCTAAAAAATCTCAACACATTTTCCTTACACACGGTTTTGTTTTTCAATCCGACCAGAAGAAGCCGAAGTTTTCCACTTTCTCTCTCTCTCTCTATTCATATATATATATATATATATATATATATATATATATATATATATATATATATATATAAAATATATATATATATATATATATTATATATATATTTTATATATATATAGATATATATATATATATATATATTTTATATATATATATATATATATATATATTTTTATATATATATATATATATATATATATATAGAGAGAGAGAGAGAGAGAGAGAGAGAGAGAGAGAGAGTGGGGGTGGAGAGAAATGGCATTTTATATCTTTATTATAAATATATTGAATTGAATTAACAGTACTTACAAAATTATATACTTTTTCCCTATTGTTGTGGGTAAATAGCAGAGTAGACTTGGCACTCTATCGTTGGCTGGTAACCTGTTTAGGAGAAAGTCTACTCTGATTTTATCACCGAAAACAAAAGCAACAAGAAACCACTCCACTAACTTTCTCATGAAGTCATTCACGTCAGTTTGTGGAAAGCCGTCAACACCTACATCTTGGCATTCAAAATAATAACATATTTTTATGATTATATTTGTATTAAATTCAACGGAACGGGAAGTGGGGAAAATGATATCATCAGAACAGTTTTTATTCAAACAAAACAACATATACATTACCAAAACGATTCGTATTGCATGAAGAGACTGAATAAAGGGTTCTTTTTTTTTATTATTTTAACTGTATCGTCATTACGATGAGACTTTAATTAAAATATTGGGTGACTTCAGTTAAAAATCTCATGTCAATAAGTTAGAATAAAAAAGCGTTAGACGCTTAACGTAAAACAACTTTCGTTTCGCTAATGCAGACGTTGGTTTGCTTAGATAAAAATTGTTCCTCTGATGACGCCAGATTGCTCATGACACATGACAAGTCAACATTTTTACAAATGGTTATATATATATAAGGGGAGAGAGAGAGAGAGAGAGAGAGAGAGAGAGAGAGAGAGAGAGAGAGAGAGAGAGAGAGAGAGAGAGAGAGATGCGTAACTCATATGTATAGCCGAATAATTACTCCTTTTATAAGCGAAATCACCACAGACAACTGCAAAGAAGCATGCGCCGAAAGATCTTTCAATGAATCCATTTACTTTTTGTTTGTATGCCAACGAGTGCAACTTCAACGAGATATTGTATCCATTTCTTCCAGTGCAAGGAAATCAACGGTGATTCGTCTGTCAAGCAGTAGATGGCAGCAAACATACAGGCTACTGTCTTGTCTTTGCGGGTCATACATCAGGAAATGCTTAAGCTGATTGTTAAATAATATATTCGCAAAGCTTGTAGCTGAGAGATCGTTTTGCGTAGAAGCGAATACTCTGATGGGAGAATTTAGTATTGAGAATGGAAAATTAAAAAAAAAAAACTGAATAAAACGTGAGTCATTTAACTAAACATTTTCATTGAAAGGCGAGGCAAAATTCCGTAGAATACCCCCTTTTCAAACACACAGAATAAAAAGAAAAAAAATCGCATTTGCCATTAGACAATGTTACCTACTAGAAATTACAGAACAGCGCGTACGAACGCAAAATACTACGGTTTTTGCCGCTACCCTTTGTTACTACGTTTGTGAGATCGCTGTATACTTTCCCTTGGAAACTTCTACGAAAGAGACGTTAGGAAACTACGTGTCAGGTTATGTAACTTTTTTCATGTTGGGTCACTTTTCGTTGTGTCGATAAAGCATACAAATATTGATCATCATATCTGACAATCTTAACAACGTAAGATACGAAGATAACTCCGGGTTGAAAAAACAAACAAACCTGCAGGAACTCCTAAACAAGTTAGTAAAGGAAAACGGGGAAAAAAGGACTAACCATCAAGTGAAATGATTAAAAACAAAAATTATCTAGTCGCGCGAGTTCAATCCTCACTAGATTTCGCTAAATAAGTGTTGTTAAGATAAAACTTTCTAAATAACGAACCGTGCCTTCTCGTGTATCTTGCAAATTAGAATCTATTAACAGTCGTCTTTATTAACGATCGTCACACGACAATTGAAATGAAATTTCAGTCTTCGTCTTGAATTGCATTAAAGCAAATGAGATCATCTATGTCAGCAAATAGGATTGGAAATTGCAAAGCAAGACCTAGTGTCTGCAACAAGGGAATATTTCATAAAATTAATTCTGAATTACATTAAATTCACCAATAATTATGACAAGTATTTTCTTAGATGCTAATTAACGCTTTCGTTCTAAAAATAATTGTATTTGCTTTAAAAGTTTGAACAAGTTTGTTTCTGGGTAGATTATATTTCATAATTTAATATTTGTCTAAGATCTTATGTATGAAGCACAAAGTTATCCATATGCATGGCAACTATGGTGGGGGGTACCTTATGTAGGGTAATGACGAGCAAAAACCTCCCACAACACTACTATCATGATCCTCATATGTCAAACAAAGTATAACAGTATTATGTACACACACAAACACACACACACAAATACATATACATACATACATACATACATACATATGCTAAAAATATAGTTTTAAGGTATGCTATATTTATGGGTAAAAGTGCTCAGTATCAAAGATGGAGCGTATGTAAAAAAATAAAAGTGGACACTGAGGTTATCTCTCTGTTTTGTTTTTGTTTTTTTACATTAATTGGCCCCTACCGACCTGGACAATAGAAAATAAAGGAAATGTACCTTTTAGACAGGGATCGAACCTGCGTTCCCTTTATATTAGAGACGTCAACTTCAAGCTTTATACGGTTCAAACACGAAAAGCCTTACAGAACATCAATACTTACATTATGAAATCTTTTATTTATATAAATGTATAATATCTTTATTCGGTCATGAAACTACCAGTTTTTTCTTACCTTACAAGTAAATTGTTTATTTCATTATTAAAAAACAATTCCGATTTCGACCAACCAAAGAGTGTTACATGAAGAAAAACACTCGAGAATTTGTTATTTGTGATGGAACTACTCTTTCCAACTCTATGACTCTTTCCTGTGTTTCATTTGCAACTTAATTATAGGCGATATAAGATATCGTGAGGCATTTGGGTTTATACCTTTTTTTGCTAAAGGTATTAGTAACAAAATGATATCAGTTGTCGAAAGAAGAATTTGAACTCGGATTCCGTTTACACAACTCACCAACATGTCCCTCAGCTCTCCCTTTTAGTATGTTTTGCTTTAAAATCTTTTGTTAGGGATTCTAATAAATTGAATAGCATGAACGGAATATCTCACTTGTTCGACGTCAAGTTTTAATCAAGTGACCGGAACAAACATTTGTATTCAATTGGAAAACTGGTCAATATTTTGATGAGAGTAGCTTAAAACATTTTTTCTTTTATTCTTGGCCTTTTCGACGCCGTAAAAAGCAAAATGTCAAGCAGTCAAATTGTCATAAGTCTTTTGTCTGTGACCAAGTGACATAAAATAATTTTAATGACTTTTAAGAAAAAAGTTCAGTGACTTGCCATTGTTAATCATTGATATAAAATGATAACACATGATAACATTTCATAATATTGCCGAAAAATTAGCGGTTTAAAAAAAATTCCAATATTAAAATCAATAAAAGCAATTGCTTGTTTGATGTGAAAATTTCATTTTTCGGGAAGAAAATTAATAAAAATAGTAATATTACTACTAGTAGCGATAGAAGAATTTCTTGTAGCAATCGTTGCCGTTTTCGTTATTGTAGTTGCACAGAGAGGTGCTGAAAGGTTCTCAGTCCAACCAAGAAGGAATAAAAAAATAATTAAGAACTGAAATGTTTGGTTTTTGGGATGTGTCGAGATCCCTTTTAACACCCCCTCGTTGTATTGATAGAAGTTGAAGCATTTGAACAATTTTCTGTAGCTCTAATAGTAGTCTGTTAGGAAAGTCAACCCCTCACCGGAATTTTTAAAGTGGGAAACCCGGGTGCATGTCGGGTTGAGGATAAAAAACATACCCAGATACCTTGCCACGTGAATTTTAGCACGTTACAGATTTCAAGGCTTATTGTGACCCTACCTTTTTAGTGAAATGGGAAGGTGCTGACTTTTTTGTTTTTATTTTCAGAGATTTTATTTGGAAAATGATTATGCTGCATAGCTTTTAATTTGGTACCTGCAAAAATTCGTTAAAAGGATCATACCATGATGGAAAAAGGCCCCATATTTGATAAAAATATTGTTTTATCGCCAAGTGTTTATGTTATTATTAAGAGGAAAGACCAAAGTATTTTTTGATTGCTTATTAAATTTTTTTAATTTTTCTAGCACGTTCGAAATTTTGGTAAAAAATATTGTTTTTCTTGATTCAGCAGGTGGGCCAAAAATTAGTATAGAAATTTTAGCGTCTGTTTTGCTGTAAAAAAAACCCATTGTTTTGGAAGTACTTGCAAACATCAAATAATTGTGGGAATTTAATGAAATTTTCAGGACTTATTCTCAAATAAATGAAATTATTTTTTAATTTTTCTTGGTAAAAATATTTATTTTACGCCTGTTACTGTCACTTAATTACTTTTATTTTAATTTCGAGAAATTAAAATTCCACCCTTTTCATATTTATATTAGTTAAAAGCAGGAATTCTTGAAGAATTTAAATCATCAATTTGTTAAACAGAAACACCATATACCGAAAATCTGTTTTGAATCGTAAAATAAAAAATGGAATACAACTATAACTTTATTTAAATAGAAAAGCTTTTAATTGCTTTTATAAGCAAGATATATTATGGACAATATTGTCTTAAGAAATTTTTTTTTCGATGAATAATGAAGTTTTGCAAGAATTGTTTTCATTTTTTTAATTAGAATAATTCATTAAGTTTTAAATTTATTAAAATTTTGTATTAATTCCACCCTTTTAGCTGATAGCATTGAGTAAAAACTATATTTAATAATAATAAATGGAAAAACTTAGCACAAATCATTAAACACCAATATTTTTAAAAGAATTTCGCATTTTTTGTATGTGTATAAACTTGAAGATATTTGTAGGTAAGGACGCCCATAAATAGCATTATCAGAAAATAAGAGCGATAACTATTGTAAATCTAAAGCCAGTATCTAAAATCTAAAATTCAATAAAACACTAGAATACAGAGAATATTTTCTTAAATATTTATGATTACTGAGTACTTAAGAATTATATATAAAAGGCACTCACGTTATATTCAATTATTTATTACGGCTGACGCCGCCGCAGAACAACATTAGATAAATATCAATTTGTCACCAAGCTTAAACAGCTACTGTTGTGTAAAAAAAAATGCATTTCTGCGATATTTTAAAGTAAATAATATTTGTTTCAAATCAAATTAATTATAGGTTAAATCAGCTAATATTCCTCAAAGTTTCAGAAAAGTATATTTTATTTTTGGACGATTTTTTAATAAAGAAATTTACACTGCGAGGAAAGACAACTAAAAAGGGCGCTAATCTAGCAAAAAAGAAAAAAATCAACACCAGACAAACTCCTTCCAGCCAATTTAAATTAGTTTTGAAATACAACAAAGTACTTTGCTTCTTGGAAATATTAAACTTAATCTATTAGCTTAAAATTAAATCTAAAATAAAAGCTTCAAGAAGGATTTTTTATTTTAAAAAATTCATTTTAACGTTAGGTGTAGCGTTTTCTGTGGAGGTATCTACTTTTAATGCTTTCAGCCAAAGTGTCCATATTGGTCTCATTTACAGGATCTTAAGTTTAATGATCTGGTTAACTGCTACTGTTTCATCCACCATATGCCAATAAGTCGTGATTTCTTAAGCTGGCCTGTTCTGATGTGTCTGCAGCTAAAAACTCCACTGCATTTTCTTTTGCTGCTTTCCAAATTTCGATTTTGAAGTCTTGTGAATAAACAAGGACCGGGAAAATTGTTCTTGATAGCAACTTTTGATTGCACTCAAACGTAAAAGGTCAGATCAGCACCCTGATACTTGTAACTTGACCGAGATATCTAGGCATCTTCTTTCTCTGTGAAAACATTAGCTAAATAAAAACATTGCGTAATATTTCGTGTTAAGTTGGAAGCTCGAAAAATAACCTAGTTTTGTATGACTTTTCAATCAAGCTGGTGTTTTAAAATCCTTATAGATTTTTAGCTTACTGAGAAAACAATCAGTTTCAAGTGTTTTTACGATTCGACTATTGTATAAAAAGTTCGTTTCTGTTCTTTTAATGGTTCGCCTGTTGCGAAATGGTTAGCAAACACATTTTGCATACCACTGTAGTGAATTTGATTCTCACTAAGAGACCCTTTTATGTAGCCTTTTATCAGACACTGCTAGGATTTGTAAAAATGGCATGTAACAGTGATTAGCATACTAGTGGAACAATAACAAAGTAAATTCGTAACAAATTACATAGCACTTATTTCGATTAACTGCGTTACTTAGAACGATTACTTGCCCACTTATCTAAATGTAAAAAAGAAAAATTAGTTGGCAATGTTTCAAACGGCCATAAAAGGGCACTGTTAATTATTTACTGCTAATTTGTTTAAATAATGCGCTAACTATTGTTTGCATTACATTACAATAATTGTAAGTAAAATGTTATACTAAAATAAGTAACGAAGTAATCGTTTTAAGTTCTCTGGATATTTAAACATTTTATCTTGTACCAGACTAAAATTAGTGGTACGTGTCGCCGTTGACTCCCAAACTGGATGTGTTAAACTCGTGACTTTGTGCCAAATCAAGCTTATCGGAATTGTTTCAAACATGATGCTCGTTTTCACACTCCATAAACACCATCACAAGATTATCTCTGTTTGCTGTATTATAATTGCATGCTATCACCATCATCATTATCATGTGGCCGTTTCGAAAGCAAGTTTAAACTTCTTCCTTTTTATATTTTCTACACGTAGCCCTTCAAAACAAAACAAAGTGTTAAGAAAGAAAAAGGGTGCTAAGCTGCTATATAGCACCAGTTTTCTTATATGGCAGTTAATATTGTACAATCTCCTCCCAAATGAAGAAGAGACTTGAGGTAACAGAAACGTGGTTTTTCAGAAGAATGCTGAGAATACCATGGACAGATCATGTAAGCGACAGTTAAGTTTTAAGGAAACTAGAAAAAAAAGGACGCTTACGGTTAGAATCACTTGAAATTTCTCTAAATGAGGAAACAAGACTCGGAAATTTTGACACTCACAGGACATACTGATAGAGAGGCATGAAAATAACGAGTAACCTAACAAGCTTGTGCAAATGATTAGCAGAACAGGGAGGAGAAAGGATAGTAAAAAGACTAATATTGCTAAGAGCTACAAAGGATAGGAAGTTATGGAGGGCCTTAATCATTCATATTCTGAAGGGACACGGCACACAG